>CAHIKZ030000224.1:3462500-3470000 GCA_903632075.3 Acanthosepion pharaonis
TAAAACAGGGTCGGGTAGCTGTTTCCCGAGACGAGACTCTGCCGTTCGACAGAACCTTGTCCGGGGATCCTATCTGTCCAGAAGCAGAGAGTTTGACCAGCACAGCTGGAGACAAATCTCCAACTGCAGATGGCAATAACTAATTTCCAACTGAAAATAACCACCAAGCTATTTTAAATAACGTTAGGTTTTGTTAAAATTACGTACGCGATGGATTTTGTTCAGTAATATAAATTTCTCATAACTTCAATTTTTAGCGAACAGATAGATAGAAAGATAGATAGAAAGATATCATTGACTCTACTCTTTAGAAAGCTATAACATACGTTCCACCACGAGATCGCTAAAAAAGAGCATAGCACGATGAAAAAGACGCCAAACTTGACGAAAACAAAATTTTATCGTCTAAATGTTTATGTTATTATTAAGAAGAAAGATCAAAGTATTTTTGGGATATTTTTTTTACATTTTTCAATCGTTCCTAGCACGTCCGAAATTTTCATTAAAAATCTTGTTTTTTTTTTTTGTTTTTTTGAGTCAGCAAAATTGTCAGATAATCGATCATGGTAACCATTTTGTTCCATTTTATAAAAAAAAATGAAAATCTCAGTTTGAAATTCTTTTAAAAATCAATTATAATTTTTTCAAAACTTATTTTAAGAAAATCAGAAATTATAATGTTAATTTAAAATATTTTGAACCTAGCTTAACTTAGCTTCTGCGCCGAAAAGATGTAATTTGAAAATAAAACAAAGCAGGTCATAAACTTTCGCATCACTTGACAGGTGATGAATAACATATTGACGAATTACGTGAGGATAATTTCTTCTACGGAAGGAGAGAAGTGAAGTTATTTACATTTAAGTGAACACATTATTTACCTCGTTATTTTTAAGGAAAACTTTCAGCGCTCTATTTTTTTTTTTTTTTGTACTTAGCTTTCACCTTTACGTTTACGATGCTTTATGGAAAATATATTATAAAGAAATTAAAATAAGACTGTTAAGAGTGAGATTAAATTTCATAAGAAAGGTATCTAATTAATTTATAGGTACCTTTTTTATGAAATCTTATCAGAAGTTTACTTCTATATACTATAATTTTATGTACATTTACTACATTTTATTATGTTATTTGTATTTCCATTCATTTTATTATTAATTTTGATATTTCATTTATGGAAAAATGTCATAACTGAGATCAATATAAAAATAAGATCATATAAGCTTCATAACATGATAGTGATACTTGTAGGTACCCTTCTCAGTTGAAATTGAAAAATCAAACTAACTTCTCCACACGTGTTTCGCAAAAGCGGAGAACAATGCTTAACTGAAATAACGCAATTTAATTGTATTCTGGTTGGTCATCCGTACTTTATAATCACAGCCCGATTATAAACACAAAATTACATTTCTTAATTACTTTTATTTTTATATTTTAACAACTTAAATGCAAAAACTATTATAATTAAAGAAATAAATAATTGTATTAAAAATTCATTTTTCATCGAAAAATTTTTTTGCTTTCAGAAAATATTGTCCATATTCATAAAAACATCTAAAAGCAAATAAAAGCATTTGAAATTAAATGATATCTTTGTTTTATTGAGTTTTGTATGTTACAATACAGAGCTGATTTTCAGGTGGGGGGTGTCCAATTAAAAAAAACAAAAACATGATTTGCATTCCTCAAATCCGTGTTATTGTAATTACTGAAGTGGACTCGATCGAATTTCTAGAGTTTTCATAAAATTAGTTATGGGTGGGGGGTAATAAATATAAAAAAAATATTTCTGCCATGACTCTAATAAAAAAAAAACATATTTATAATAATTTCGATCATCTGGGAATAGTTTCTGAAAGTTTCATTAACATCCGACAATTATTTTTATTTTTGCATGATTTTCCAAATTAATGTGTCATACAAAAAAAAAAAAAAAAAAAAAAAACGTGCTAAAAATTGTATATGTTATTTTACTAGTTCCGGTAATACAAAGCGAAACAAGGTTTTTTTTTAATCAAAATTTAGAACGTTCTGAAAAGAAAGAAAAATTTTTTAAAATAAACTTTGGGTTTTCCTCTTCATAATAAACATTTAGACGATAAAATTTTGTTTTTGTCATGTTTGGCGTCTTTTTCATCATGCTATGCTCTTTTTTAATGATCTCGTGGAGGTACCTACTATAACACTTCTGCGACTTAAAATAACCACAAAGTTATCGTAAGAATAATTAACATGGTTATTTACCAAGTGTTATTATTTGAACGACAGGCTTACAAATACTGAGCGCCCTGAGGGTATTTTTCAGCGCGTCCACGTCGCTACCGAATGTGATACAGGGTCGCGGTGAATGATTGTTTAAGCATAGTTTAGATGTGGCACAAGGCCGAAAGTGTGTAGCACCCATTGAGTATCGAACTCACTATTAATTAGTTATTGATATAGTGAGATCAACTTGCTAACCATTATACCACGTCGAAGTGTCCTAATGAGCGCCCGAAAAGTTTCGAACTCGCTATTCAGTTTTAAGGATATGCGAGACGAAATTCCTAACCATTGCATCGGAATCAAATGCGTAAAATTCCTTACCCGCTTCCTCAGCGTAGACGTGTATATACGTTTTTATTTAAAGTGTCTTTTTTCTGGACGAATAAACACGTCCACAAATAACGTTAAAAAAACAGCTACAGACGTGTTTATACGTCGATCTTGATCCTTTTTATGCCCTTCTGAGATTGAAAAGAATTCAAACTCATACATCTGTTAGAGGTGTTAGCCACTGCTCAAGTAGTTCAAGGTGCCCCAGTTTCTATATTAAAAACAAATTTAAAAATATGTCTGAAAAGAAAACGTTTTTTTCCCAAAATGAATTGGCGGAGAAGGGGTTAATGTAAATTCTTTGGTAAAGACGCTGAACATTAATTTCCCATCAGTTATATCAATTTTTACTAACAATAAAAATGTTTGCTACAAACAATGTCTTCCCTTATTTGCAGTAAATGATAATACATTTCCAACATGAGTTTACAAGACTTTAATAGAAAATTAGCTATAAATTTGATAATAAAATCAGAGCGTTTTATATTTTATTAAAACAGAAACCATCTTTTTTTTTTCTTCTTACCCTATTTTTTACTTGTGAATGCGGTGATCTAAACATTTATACAGAGAAGAAAAAGAAAACCACAACAATAAAGAAATCACTGCGGAAAATTTCCTCTAGCTTATTAAATATTATTTTTGTATATATGTGTTGCTTTAGTGTTAGTTTTTAGAATAAGCGAAGTATTATATTCAAGGAAAACCTTTCAGGAAACAGCAGATAAGATTATTGAAATTAGGTGACTTACGATATTATGCGCCGTGCGTGTCGACGAAATAAAATACTGACCTGACAACAGAGTTTTTTGCCTCACGCCAGCCATAACCAACCTTCCGCAAACAAAAGTAGTTGCCAAGTAGGTAGCATAAAATAAAAAAAAAAACTGTAATAAATGGACAGACAATGACGCAGAAAAATGACTGAAGATATATTCTTTGGACGCAGTGATCAAATATAAAAAATTCACTTTAAAATTTCATAGTTTTAATTAAAAATTCTTTTTCTCATCTTTTTAAACATAATATAGACACTTAAAAGACAAGAAAGGAAGGAGTGTACACATCTGATATTTCTCCTCAAACCGAGATGATTGTCTTCAAGATGAAGAATATAGTGGTTCATTATGCAAAGGGTTGGTTCTTCGAGTCACTATAAACGTTCCTGATTACTCAGACATTTTTTTGCGTCAGACAGTGGTTGACATTTTCCTGCTTGCATTTAGTCAACTGAGGTGTAAACAAATAAGCTATATAAACATGTCTTCAATTTATTTTATTTCAGTTTATTTCAAGTCACTCTACGAGTGCCAGTGGTAACATATCACCCAATACTATAGTCCAGGAGTCGGCTACTCATTCGACCCCGCGGGCCGGATCTTGCTATAATGACGGGTCGCGAGCCGGACGAATGCCATTAATGAAAAATTAAGGAAAATTACATATGCAGACCCCTGTCAACCTAAATATTTAAAATCATAATGAAAATAAACATTGAGAAATCAGAAAAACAAAAGAAAATCTAAAATTAAAAAAACACCTAACAAAAAATTACTTTTCCTCAGGAAACGTCAAAATACTTCAAAGTGAAAAAAAAAAAAAATCAACCGAAGTGAAATGGATGAAATTATGACGTGTAGGTTTGAAACTGTTATTGAAAATTGTTCCACAAACGAACCACACACACACACACACACATCAAACAAAAATGAAGCACATATACCCATACATACGAGTACAAATAGTTGCAAACATATACACTTACGTACGTACACATGCGGTATCATGTATAATGCGCGTATGTTTAACTGTCTTTAGATTTCTGCTACCTCGCATGTCAGTGCCTCCCTGGTCTCTTTCATTTTATCGTTCCTTTCACTTCTGTTATCTTTTAATGTAGCCAAGGGTCATAACAAATATGTATCCATTATTTGACATTAAACGTAGGCAACACAACTTGGTAAAATAAGTCTCATGAAAGATAACTTGCAGATAGTCTAATTCGAAAGCCTCGTCTCTCATGTTAAAAATAGAGTCATTGGTAATGAGGCTCGCGGGCCGGTCAAAATGCCTTCGCGGGCCGGATCCGGCCCGCGGGCCGTAGGTTGTTGACCCTTGCTATAGTCGGTCATCGACGACTACACCAGTTCCCCCGCTAGAGTTTTCTGGTGAGGATACCCAACAGGATTAAAAACAAAACCGGCCAAACATGTAGATGAACATTCTTGTCGGATCAATGACCATCTAATGCAGTATGGTAGATTGCGTTCCATACCCATCCGGTGCTGTGATGACATAGCATCGCTGGACAGAGGACTGGAGTCAACGGCCAGAGCAGAGGCTTCTCCCAACAGAATCAATGACAACGATAGGCCTTCAGCTTGGACCATGTTCGCCTGGCGATGAATGAACTCCCTCATATCTGCTTGCCATCCGCATATTTTAAAGTAAGAATATATTTTTATATTAGATTTCACGTAATAAAAGCTTCACGGTCTACGCAGGCTAGAAGGTGATAGTTAAAATGATGAATAAAGTGTATGATATGGATAGAAGAGAAAGTGGTAGAAAGCGGGAGGAACTAAAAGGAGGGGGGCTTGACGATTCACTCTTGACTTGAAAAGGTCAAGATTGAAGTGCTCAGAGAAGTACCCACGCGAGAGATTGCTCCATAAAAGTGGCAGTTATTTGTAAAAAGCTGAGTGGAAATTTTTTCATACCTTTGGAATACAGAAGAAATAAGGATGATTCGACTCTGTAGAAGTGATATAACATGTGCTAGCTGCAATGGTCTGAACCGATAGAAGAATGAAACTCTTCTGAACCTTTGCCGTAGAAATAGCAATAGAGTAACGGCAGGCTTGGAGCGTTGCGTCACTCAGAAAGAGGTTGAAGACTTTGCCAATAATAAACCTATGGGCATCACGTCCTCTGAGGATCGTTTCGTTGAATTGTTGAGGGTCACTTGAACTGATTAAGTAGAAAGTGGAATCGACAAACCAGCCAATTGCTCACCCTTCTGCGCAAATGTCCTTGGGAAAGGCATGAATCCACCCCAACCACCTAGAGATTAAATAGCTAGGCAGAAGGAATTTCTATGCTCGGTTAGAAGCAAAGAATGGAAGGAAAATTCAAAACGATAGCGATGGCAAAGGGAAACTACTCCAATATCTTTCCCAATGGTAATTCACAAGAAGGAAGTTGTGGAGAGTCATGGTCGCTCACATCCTAAAGAAACATGACATTTAAAACAACTTCAATGCATGAAGAAATATGAGCTATAGTAAATATTGTTTTGTAATTTTCTGAGTTTATCAGGTAGAAGCTTTTCTAAAAGTACTTAAATTAATGGAAGAATAAAACCTGGGGACTCTTTTAATCTCGTTAATGATCAAGATAGATAGATAGATAGATAGATAGATAGATAGATAGATAGATAGATAGATAGATATGAATATACTTAGATAGATAGATAGATAGATAGATAGATAGATAGATAGATAGATAGATAGATGAATATAGAAGATAGATAGATAGATAGATAGATAGATAGATAGATAGATAGATAGATAGATAGATAGATAGATAGATAGATATTATCATAAACTGTGATATTTAATAATAAATGCAATAAAACAAAAACAAAAATAAACTAAATTAGATTTTTCTAGACTATATACCCAAATTAATGTTTAAAATAAATTTAAATTTATAATTTCCTCGTCCCCCCTCCTTCATGAGCGCGTATTATCATATCAACGTAAACATCACTATTTTTTCCTTCTTCATTGATTTTCCATAGATATGAATAAACTTAGATAGATAGATAGATAGATAGATAGATAGATAGATAGATAGATAGATAGATACGAACAGACGGTGATAGATAGATAGATAGATAGATAGATAGATAGATAGATAGATAGATAGATAGATAGATAGATACCAGAACTAGATAGATAGATAGATAGATAGATAGATAGATAGATAGATAGATAGATAGATAGATAGATACCAGAACTAGATAGATAGATAGATAGATAGATAGATAGATAGATAGATAGATACCAGAACTAGATAGATAGATAGATAGATAGATAGATAGATAGATAGATAGATAGATAGATAGATAGATAGGAACAGACTGAGATATATAAACAGACAGATAAATAAAAGTGTTTAATACGAACGGATTCTTCACTCATTAATACATTTCTGATGTAGCACATCTTATTTCTCAAACGATTCATACATCCTGGGTATGACGATAAACTACAATCGGCAGTAAGGCTTTGAAGAGCGTAGAACGACTTCATAATTGCTGTCGTTCCTAGGGCCATCCCGACCGGGGTAGTAGAACCTGTTAGGATCCCAGCTATGAGCAAATTCTTAACCCCGAAATTGGGGTCAAAACACTATGAAAGTATAAAAATATTATAGTAAAAATACCAGCAATTCATTTTCATAGTAAAAAAAAAAGCTACCAGCAATATATTTTTGTAAAAGAAATCACTAATGCGTTAAATTACCCATAAGGAGTTGATATGCCGCTAAACAGACAAACAAACAACTAATACTTTTTAAGCAACATGAAATCAACTGTAAATTTAATGAATAAAAACACCAAGCAGATTCAAGCGTGTTACTATTTATTAAAATGCATCTAATTTAAAATCCCTAGTGATCTACATTCTCTTTCACCCATCTACCCCGGAAAGACATAGGTCCATCTCTCCCTTCCCCCAGCTATGGATAAAACAACAGAGCAGACTGCATCCCAGGCCATAGGAGGCAACCTTTCTATGAAAAAGAAATCTGATTTCGAAATCGCGAAAAAGGGAAGTAGAAATCACTCCACTATCTTTCTTAAGAAATCATGACAATTTCCGCATATTAGAG
>CAHIKZ030000224.1:3472500-3525000 GCA_903632075.3 Acanthosepion pharaonis
ACCGTCATTTACGCTGACGTGCCTGTCAAAGGACGAATATTTTCTATGAAAAATTTCTCGGACATTCAGGCCGGTAAATGTTATTTAATACTGTTTATTATAAACAGAGCATTTACTTAAATACTTGTATCTATAAAAAAGAATGTTAAACATAATAATGTCTTTAATAAATAAATTGTCGGACTTTTTGTCCATTTCTTAATATATGACGTCATTTGTTTACATTTGATACGCCAGAGCAGTTATGAATGTACGAGATTCATGGAAGATTGAAGTTTATATATATATATATATATATATATATATATATATATATATATATATATATATATATACTATTTAAACATATGTATATATTATTTAAACATATATATATATATATATATATATATATATATATAATGATTTATAATTGACATAGTAATCAAAATACTTATACGAAATAACTTTGTTAAACGAAACACTTCTCAGTTAATTCACTAATGGACGATAAACTTTGAAAACAGACTACCCACAAATGCACACGAATGACAAATGTAACTTAGTCTACATGGTACCAATGCGCCATCTACTGTAACCTTTCTTTAAACTTAATAACTCAAAAACGAAGGATTTTCGGTCATATACATTAAAAGTGAACTTCGAGGTCAACACCGATAAGCAATAGTCTGCTTCATGCTTGAACGCAATCTTCAGGCTTCCCCTCGGTGTAGACATTATATATATATATATATATATATATATATATATATATAGTGTGGATTCTCCCGTCGTATTCAACGTGTAAGGGTCAAGCAGCTCAGTTCCCAGGAACCGACAATCCAGACACCAGCACATATGATTTGATTATAGTGGTGAAGGCTTTGTGCAGAACCAACCACACGTTTTGAAGGGCCGAATACAGATACTTGGTGCACTACCAGTATATATATATATATATATATATATATATATATATATATATATATATATATATATATATACAGTGAGAGAGATCGACAGAAAAAGATACGCGTTCTGATCAAAAGGTATACGAAATGGTGCTATAAAAAGAAACTACAGTACATTTGGCATTTAATCTCCTTCGAAGTAGTCCCTTTCGGAATCCACAAACTTTATCCGATGCCGTTTCCATTAATGGAATCATTCCTCGAAATCATTTTGGAGGAGAGCGTGCAGCTGCCTCGTCGCATTCTCTTAGATTTTCTCTACGTCATGAAATCTTGTTCCTTTCAAGTGGGATTTGATTCTTGAGGAGGAAAAAGTCACAAGGGACTAGATCTGTCGAATATTGTGGTTGTCAGGCCTGGAGAATTTTGTGCTCGGCCAAAAAACTGCTGCACAACCCATGGTCACTGATGGAATGTCTGTGGTGTGGCAGACCAAGCACTGCTTCCAAGCACTGCTATAAAAAAAAATTAAGTGAGCTAGAATGTTATAAATTAGTGTGTATGCGACAGAGTTCAAGGCCAATGTTTGTCAAGCACTTTCACACTGTGCGTACTTTAACTCGATTACCATATCAGCAGTACCGATACTTTTTGATCAGACCTCAGATATAGAATGCAAAAAAAAATTAAATATAATATCAATCATATAAAAAATATATAAGTATACTTATGTATACTTGTCCAGAAAAAACGATCATCTATTTAAATGTATCTAATACAAGGTGCGATGGGTAAATTGTCACCATTTTATATTTTTCATTTCGCGCACGTTTGATTTTGTCGACGGCACAGTATAGTAAGGACAGTTAGGCACCGTCTGTGAGAAAAAGAGTACCATAATGCAAGTCAATTCGCCATAAATTTGGAAGCGGCATGATGTACTGCTTGGCATTCGCACCAGACGCTTCAATACGAACATTTCCGAGTGTTCGGGTGTCAATCTGAGGACAGTGCAGAGCTCTGGTGGCAGTAATGACACAAGGGTTACTGGATGTGGAAGAATTAGAAAACGGAAACATTACTAAGGAACGAGAACAAAAGAAGCGTAATTAGGAAGACAGTAGATAGCGATTGACATGGCATTTAAATTTTTGAAGATTATAGTCGACTGGGAAGCATGAAACCGGAAGCGAGTTTCACATCCGAGTAGTGCGAGAAAAAAAAACTGTTAGCATAGAATTGACGGTTACATCTAGCCAACTCAACTGTAAATGGATGAGATCTCAGCGCCAGTTTAATACTGCGGTTACATTAAAAAATACCTTTATGTATGAATATGTAATAACAAATAGTACAGGGAAAAGGGAAATTGAACATAGAATACGTTTATTTTTTTAAGCTTTTCACCTCAAGCAAGGCGGGACACCACTAGCACGCAAGGGGTTACAAAGAGTGGGAGCAAGAGTAAAAGAGGCGTGATAGAGGAAAGGATGAAGAGAAAGACAGGGAACAGATCAAGTCATCTGGAGATGTCGATTGACATTATATTTGAATAGTTGGAGATTATAGCTATCAGGGGAAACAAGTAATAGGAAGGGAATTTCACAGACGGGAGGTGCAAGACATGAGGCTATTGGAGTAGAAGAGACGGCTACATTTAACCGTTTCGACAATGAAAGGGTGGGACCGGGATACCAGCCTAGTAACACGCTTAAATTCATGCAGTCTGGGAACTAGCGAAAGTAGTTCGTCGACGCAGTTACCGTGAAAGTATTTCTGCACCAGATGTAGTTTCCCCCAAGACAGTAAATTGCTACAGAACCAAAACATCAACTTGAAAACTTGAATCATGTTCTTAAATAGCCTCGTCAGATCGAAACTTTCATATAGATGTCATCCATGACGTCAGAACCTGTTCAGGAATATATAAACAGTCAATTGTATACGACCGCTTTCTAAGATCAATCGTTAAAAATGGCTTAGAACGAGTGAAGTCTATGGGTCTTGGCAAAGACCCTATTTTATTTTTTTTTTAACATCGTGGACTGGTGTTACAGATTCACAAAGAACTATACCAAATAACAGAAAACAAATCACTTGAGGACTAACAACAGTAGCAACAACTAAAATGGGAAGCACGTGTAACTGGAAGGGAAAATAATCAAGATCTTGACGTTCAACACTACTTCAAATAAAATCTTAGGAAGCACCCCCCCCCATCAATACTAGAAAGGGTAATGACAGCTACTGGACTTGAAAAACTTATTTTCCTATAAAAATTCTTTTAAGAGAAAGATTGTATAAATTTCAACCGAAATTAGTACTGGCTGCTCGGTCAATGAATGCCAAATGTTCCCTTGTAAGGAAATATTAACATTCCCATTACATAGACACCTTCGTTACTACGTTGGGTCCGTACCGCTATGGTAACTTCTGTCTAAATATCAACGTTTATGACTGCTATCACAACTATACATGTATAGAGACAAAAACTATATATTTGGTGGTAGTTATTTACCAATGGCGTTCCAAGACCTTGGATTTTAAATGTGATTTAAGTTTAAGCGTCTAATGATTTTTTTAATTTTTCTTTCAGATTTGAAGGACATTTGGGCGATATTATCTTTCACACCATAATCCAATAGAGAAATAAAAAAAAATTTCACCAATAACATTGATTTCTTTACTGCTGACTTTAATCCGTCTTAATGAAACACCCTGATATATAATCCGTCTTAATGAAACACCCTGATATATAATCCGTCTTAATGAAACACCCTTATATTATTCCATCTTAATGAAACACCCTTATATATAATCCGTCTTAATGAAACACCCTTATATTATTCCATCTTAATGAAACACCCTTATATATAATCCGTCTTAATGAAACACCCTTATATATAACCCGTCTTAATGAAACACCCTGATATATAATCCGTCTTAATGAAACACCCTTATATTATTCCATCTTAATGAAACACCCTTATATATAATCCGTCTTAATGAAACACCCTTATATATAACCCGTCTTAATGAAACACCCTGATATATAATCCGTCTTAATGAAACACCCTTATATATAATCCGTCTTAATGAAACACCCCTTATTAACCTGGCAAAAGGCACAGCAATAGCGAATTAGTCTGCAGGAGGGACATTTTAAATATCGCATAGTAGAAGAAGCAGAAATAATTGTGCATGCATGCGCTTACGTATTTACAGTGATGATGCATACAAGTTGACTACCGTTTGATTAACACATATGCAGCGATACAAATAAATGCACATCCATCTATTTTCAAACTTATATATACTCAGTTTTTTTTTTAAGATCACTGGTGTGCGCCTATGAGGCTGCATATGCGCAGTTTTGTTATTCTGTTCAACACACATAGACATGCATTTAAGTGAAGTCAAATTCTTATTCCACATTGCTTCTTTTTTCTTTTGGATTTTTTTCCAACTTCTCTTTTTTTTTTTCTTTCTTTTTTTGGTGGGATGGAGGGCGCTCTCTCGCCCAACATTGAATGTTCTCATGTAATTTCCGGTTAGTCATAATCGAATTTCGCCAGAGAGGCAGTATATACGGCTTCTGAAAATTGTAGCCCCAGGGGTAGCAGGGTTGGGTATTAAATGGAAGAAAAACCCATAGCTCTTTTACCATCACTGTCGCAAAAGCCTTCACCAATTCTTACAGACGGGGCAGTAGAAGGAGACAATAGCCGGTGTGACACCAACATTGTAGTTTCTTCTTCTGCTTCTTCTTCTTCTTCTTCGTGTTACGCTGGTTTGCTATCACCTAAAACAACCTTTGTTCATTCAATCTTCGCTTGTGTGGGAAACGTTATCGTCCAAAATACTGTCCGTCTATAAACATTGTGATGGACTGCTCAGTAACATTCGACACAACGGACTGCATAAAAGAAGAAAGTGACTCACAAATTACGCGCTGTTTTTTGTCCGATTCAAAACATAGGTGGCGAAAAGTAATAGTGTGGCGAAGTTGTCGGACCGTTGTCTGAAGCTGTCCTCAAATGACAAACTTCAGAACATGGTCCGAAAAGCCGAAGTAAAAAGAAAAACTTCCACTATTTACATTATTCGGACTATTATCCTCATCTTTATTGCCATATTTATCACAACGTTTCAGATGGCTGAAATGTCGAACTGAACCCTTTATTTCGCTCGCTGGGGTAGACTGTTCTAGTTCCACGTGCCATGTCTAATGGATGTCAGTTATCAGTTAATTTTCCCTCTCCATGTTCTCTACTGTTTTAACCAGGTATTGAGCTCACACTTTTCAATGACACATGACACAGTGGATAAAAGAGTTAGTCAGATCCAATGACAGGACCCAAAATTAACGGTCGAAACGTTGTGATAAATATGGCGACAAAGATGAGGACAATAGTCCGAATAATGAAAATATTGTACATAATACCTCATCTCAGAAATATAGATGGAAAACTTCCAGTTAAATAAAACCGAAAATAGAAGATATCTCAATATGACTGATAAATGTTAAATCCGAGATGTAATGAGATTTTTTCCTATGAATGAGGCTTTATGGAACAGACACCTGTGCAGGTGCAGATGTTTTCTTTGAATAAACTTAATCTCTTCAACAAGTCAAGGATTAGTCGTTGTTTATCCATCACAGAAAAAGCTATATATATATATATATATATATATATATATATATATATATATATATATATATATATATATATTAAAACATATATGGATAAATGAAACAGACAACGAATGTCTATTATGTTTGATCATGAACCGTTCTAAACTTCGTATAGTTGCTTTAATTTCGGGAGAAAATAAAGACCAAAATTGTCCAACATCTGGATATTATTATTATTTTGCCGTTCCTTGATCTATGCTTTCGGCTCACAAGAGCCATTTTCATAGAAGTTATACGGACATTTAAACAAAGATATACACCATCCAAGATGATATTTTGTATGTTGACATAGAAGATTGCTGTACGACAATAACGGTGTTCTCCCAAAATTAAAGCAACTAATCGATGCTTAGAACGGTTCATGATCAAACTTAATAGACATTCGTTGGCTGTTATATTTAACAATATATGTTTGAATAATGATCTGCTGCCCCAATACACAATATATATATATATATATATATATATATATATATATATATATATATATATATATAAAAGGCTTAAACACTAATATTCCCATATATTAGTGTTTAAGCCTTTTTTTATATATCCTTACTCTGTCCTAGACATTGAGTTCTACCTGGATTCTTCCACTTGGAATTTTTTTCTAAAAAATATACATGTATGGGTATTTATATATTTTGCATATGTATGTATATTTTCCACTAATATTATCTATCTATATATATATATATATATTTGTGTGTGTGTGTGTGTGTGTGTGTGTGTGTGTGTGTGTGTGTGTGTGTGTGTGTGTGTGTGTGTGTAAAAAAATATATAGAAAATAGGAAAGAACTTGTTAGGTAAATAATCCAAAGTTCTTTAGTATTTTTGTTATTATTTTTAGAAAATAGTGCTCGATACAAAAGTAGAGCATAAATATAATTATTTATTTAAAAATATGATTCCAACGCGTTGGAATCATATTTTTAAATAAATAATAATATATATATATATATATATATATATATATATATATATATATATATATAGTGTTAAAATATCGACACAAAAGCAAATTCAAATTTCCATAAGTTTAACTTAATAAGCAACTATATTTCCATAATATTCACTTCCCTCTAACTCTTCAAATATTGAATGTATAACTAATTCTAATTTCTATTTCCCCCTCTATATCTTTTTACGTTATATTTATAATTTATAAACTTTCCCCTACTCTAAGATTTCCCCAACCCTCTTTCCATTAACCTTTTAAATCCTATATATTTTAAAGTTATTTTTAAATCCCTTTTTATTCTTCTTTTAATTTTAAATTGATATTTCATTCTTCATATAGACCCAAATTAAGGTCATAAGGTTAATAATATCCGTAATTAATTTGATAAAACTTCTTCCCTTTAAGAGAAATACCTTACACCCCGATTCCTGTCTCATGATTTTCGTCTGATTGAAATATTGAAATGGATAAATTCGGTATTAGTTTTTCGAATGTTTTTTTTTCCTTTTTGTTTTGTTTTTTTTGCTTTCACAGTTAAATTTCTATTTCTGACACGAATTCACTCCACACCGGGGTTGTTGAGGCAGACGACCGATGTTTTCGTCGGCCGAAATAGCCTCTTCCACATTTGAGGTGATTTTGGATTTTATCGTTTATTAATTATTTGCTCTGTAATAATAAATACATTCAGCTCATTTTGTGGGTCAGTTTTAGTATTTTATATTACAGTGTAACACGGATATAAGAGAGTTGTCGAGACCGGAGAAGAAGTCTCTTATATCCGCGTTTCTCTTATATCCGGGTTTGGTCTAATTTATATACATTAACACAGGCTCTAATTTGGGACCAGAGAAAATCTCTCTTATATCCGGGTTTCTCTCATATCAGGGTCTCTTATATCCGGGTTACACTGTACTATGATTCACTTGGAATATATATAAAAAACGGATTTTTTCACTGCTACTATATATATATATATATATATATATATATATATATATATATATATATATATATATATATATATATATATATATCGAGGTTTGTATTAATAGTTTTAGTATCTATTTATTATCTTAAAACTCTGGACATCACTATACTTAGTTATCCCCCTGAAACGTTACTGAAGCCATCGCAGTACTCATTTAGCGTTCTTCAATTCACAAGTAAAAAAACAAAAAATAACTGTGTTCAGATGAACACAGAAATTTTGTTTTTGAAATTGATGAACACTACAATATTTGTTTCGAAATAAACAACACGTTGATGACGGCATATGTCAAAATAAAATAATATGTGTCGACACGTTGTTTTCCTATCTTCTTTTAATAAGGAAACCAAAAAGCGTTTCATATAGAAAGGATCGAAAATAAATAGACAAAACAAAACATGTCTTAATTATTTAATGAGACATGTCTCAATATATATATATATATATATATATATATATATATATATATATATATATATATATGAAACATATATTGAAACATGTCTCAGTATTATCTCTCTATATTTCTGGGATGAGGTATTATGTACACTATTTACAATATTCGGACTATTGTCCACATCTTTGTTAATCTTCACCAGGTATTGAACTCACAATCTTTGGGTCCTGTCACTGGATTTAACTAACGCCTTTATCCACTGTGCCGTGTGTCCTCACACATGGTATAGTGGATAAGGCGGTGGAGAGGGGAATTAACTGTGATAACTGATAACTGATATCCATTAGACATGGCTCGTGAAACTCGAACAGTCTACCTCAGCGAGCGAAATAAAGGGTTCAGTTCGACATTTCAACCAGCTGAAAAAAGCCGGAGCGTAAATGGCCGAAACGTTGTGATAAATATGGCAACAAAGATGAGGACAATAGTTCGAATAATGTAAATAATGTCTATATATATATATATATATATATATATATATATATATATATTGACACATGTTTCAATATATATATATATATATATATATATATATATATACTGGAGAGATTCAACTCCAAAACTAATAAAACTTAGTTCTTTTGTTCACCGTTTCTGTGGCAATCTTTTGCACCGATTCCATGTTATTAGTACTTTCAAAAAGTCTGGATAGTCCTGCACACACCTTCACCACTATAATCGAATCCTCTGTGGGGGCTTTTTGGCAACTTTCATCTCAGCTGTCAATGTGCCACACACTAACTTTGATCGAGTTGTCCTGGATAGAAATAACTGGAGATATTTCTGTCAGACTGGTACAGAAATTTTGAAATCAGTCGGATTGACCGTCTAAGAGACGAAAAACAACGGCGAAATATTCCTATGGCTATGTTCTAAGATTAGCGCTGTTGCACAATACGTGGACTTGTATGCGGGTCACTAGATTATTTATTTATTTATTCATTTGGATGAATTGAGATCAATTTATTTTACTTGTTATTATTTATTTGTGAATTATTTGTTATTATTTATTTGTGAACCATTTTCATTATGCGAAGATGATAATATGATAAAACGAAGAGTGCACTGAAAAGTTCTCAGTCGTACTAAAATCCCTTAAAATGTCTGATATTTGGCTATTTGATTAAACTTTTCCTCACCCTCTCCCGCTCGTACTGAAAATTGAAATGCATAGATTGACGACAATTAATAACAGACATCAAAATAGAGGTTACTGTCTTTTTTGAAGTTAAAAACAATGGGTAACTACTTAGGCATTTGTCCAGGTCGTAATTGAAATGTGTTTCACTTACGTGAGGCAACATCATTATATGCAAAAAAAGATGGCACACGTTTCACTAACGGGTTCTTGAATAACTGCTGAGTGCAAAATATTCTAACGAACCAACTGCACAGCTTGAACCTTCTGTATTTGATTTTTGATTGGTTATTTTTTTTCATGGCTTATCAACCGTTTTCAGGTTATTTAAAGCCAAAAAATATTTTTTAGATTCTAAGAAGCCTTTGGAGATAATAATGATTTGCTGATACAAGTCCTACTAATTAACCCATAGCTGGGGGGATAAGTGGTAGATTCATATCTTTCCCAACGCTATTTGCGCAATATAACAAACCAGACTGAAATTGGAACTCGGCTCTCCGATTTCTAATTCCGATCCATTATACCACGCCAACAGCCAATCATACATCACCTGGTATTCCCAAGTGGTCACCCATCTAGGTACTAAGCAAGCTCGAGATTGCTTAACTTCGGTGATTGTACTAAAATCTGTTTCAACGCGATGTGGCCATAAACCTTTTTGTATTTGGACTCCGCGCTATTATACCAGTACAACGATTGCAACGGATTATTTGGATAGTCTTTTTTAAGTGCATCAGAGAGGGCAATAACTAAAATGAAAAGGTTTGAATAAATCGAAGACTGAACTATTTACAATTTAATTTTCCTCCTGTAAAGAGGATTGATTTACTAATATGAAATCGCACTGAAAAGTTCTCGGCCTCACCAAGAAAATTCGTCCAGCCGAGAAACTTTCAACCCCATGTCGTATTTAAACCGTTATAAAATATATGCAATTTATATAACATGATTAAAAATAGTCGAAGATTTCTTTAAAAACTTGGAAAATTCTTAAAAATCTAACTTTTAAGAGCGTCCTGGTTATGATCATAAACTACTCCCGGCAGCAAGGCCTCTGATCGGGAGGTTAAAGGTGTTGAGAAGCGTGGAACCACCGCTTAATTGCTGTTGTTCCCAGTCCCAGCTATGGGTAAATAGTGAAAACCCTAAACATAAATCAACAGTACATTTTTTATAATAAAACTAGCAGCATGGCCCGGCCATGCCCGTACTTGATTCAAAAATCGTACGACTCATACAGCAATCGCTACCACTTGACTTAAAATATTTTTGCCCTTCCTTGCCTTTAAATGAGTGCACTTTGCCGTGCTGATGTTGCTACATGCCTTACTTCTTGCCTATCTCACACTGCGAATTTTTTCTAAGCTCTATACTAAACATTAAATCTGTTACGAAAAAAGAACTAAACAAAATGAACACAAAACGATCATCTTTAAAAAACGACTCGTAACTGGAAAAACCGAATGAAAAAAGAATGTTAACCACCAATACTTTTTCACACCCAACCCAGTTCTACGGAATCGGAATCAACGTTGAGTTTAAGCAAGCGAATGAGCCAATTGGGTAAAGTGCCACGCAGATTTAATTTTTTCCCACTTGTGACGAATGCAGCTATCGATGTTTTTTTGCATGCTAGCATACTAGTTAACATTCGTGTCAGTCAGCTGTTGGCTCTCAAGCTGGCCAATAGAATCTTCCTGCCTATTCGTGGCAACCAGCTATTGGCTCTCACTCTGGCCAGTACAAAATGGCCGCAAAGTAAATGAAAACTGTCGTAGAAGCATGAAAAAATCGATTATTTCCACTATCGATGTGAGTTGAGAAATGCAAAGTCTGTCTTGGCCTTCCCGCTAACTTGGAGCATGTGCATGTAAATTTTGGTGCAAATCCGTCGAAAATTGCGGCCGTGCATTCGTTACACACACACACACACACACACACACACACACACACACATCCTGCCTTTTATAGATAGAGATGATAAACAATACAGTTTTATAGCAAAATGACAATCATTGCAACGCTAAAAATATATAAAAATAAATTTTTATAGTAAAATTACCAACATTTTATGATCTACAAAATGTATATCCAAAAAAAAATACCTTTACTCTGAATGTATAATATTATGTAAAAAATATCTGTAGTTGAAAGCATAAAATTAATACAAAATATTTAGATTTTGGCACTAAATAACCCAAAGAGTTTATTATACCAATAAACAAAACTACCAAACATGAACGAGCTCTTTCATGACATTAATCCATATAATATCCTACCATTTCTTAGAGAAATCAAACTGTATTCTAAAATATAACTTTAACAAAACTACAACATATCACCGCCTCTAGTAATTATGTCTCCACAACATGTATATGCATAAAAGCTGAGTATCATCTACCATGTATTCAACTGTAAAAGCAGAATAACATATATCATATTTTTATTACTTCAAAGCTTACATGAAAATTAAATTTCAGCATTAAAGAGTTGATATTCTGTTAAACAAAGAAAACAATATAAATTTACGAGTTATGAATGTATTCGCTGTTTATGTAAGTCAGGATTCTCAAAGATGGCACCAGTGTCCCTTGTCCTAGAGGAGGTGGAGCAATAGTTGGCAATAAAGATAAAAACAATTTGGTCTTGGGTATTGTAGAAAATTCGAGAATTTTTCGGAAAAGTTGAGAATTGTAAAATGCTGACAATAATTCTGTAATAATGTTCTAGAATTTTCAAATTGTGTATCGACACGTATATGAATTTCGTCAGTTTAGTAAACTGTGATATTGGATTATTTATTTCTTTTGAAATCATCTCGAAATGTTTCAAAAAGTTACATTGGAATTAGTTTTGAATTTTAAAATGACACCAAAATAAAATCGATATTTTAAGTATCTTACAGAAATTTTTGTTCACAACGAGAAATTCCGGCCCGATATCCCGCCATATTGACAATTGTGAAAAATTTCTTCTTCAACTATGAGCCATGTTCCATTAGGACGTGGATATTTATGGCTCTCTATAAATTTATGCCCTTTTGTAGTTCTTAGTAATGTTTTTATTTTTGCCTCACATTATACATGAGTATATACGGTAATCTTAAAATTGTTGAAAGGTAAAATATACTTTTTTCTGCTTACAGAAATAGAACCAGACATCAATCTTATTCTTTTCATTAATTGTTAATTCTCTACCTGCCATTGTACATAAATTTGACACTAATATTACCTTTTTATTATGCATAAATAATATTATGTAGTCAAATTTAATTAATTCTTAGATTCTTTATTATGCTTAAATAATATTATGTAGTCATGTTTAATTAATTCTTAGATTTCTTTATTATGCTTAAATAATATTATGTAGTCAAATTTAATTAATTCTTAGATTCTTTATTATGCTTAAATAATATTATGTAGTCATGTTTAATTAATTCTTAGATTTCTTTATTATGCTTAAATAATATTATGTCGTCATGTTTAATTAATTCTTAGATTTCTTTATTATGCTTCAATAATATTATGTAGTCATGTTTAATTAATTCTTAGATTTTTTATTACGCTTAAATAATATTATGTAGTCATGTTTAATTAATTCTTAGATTTCTTTATTACCCTTAAATAATATTATGTAGTCATGTTTAATTAATTCTTAGATTTTTTATTATGCTTAAATAATATTATGTAGTCATGTTTAATTAATTCTTAGATTTCTTTATTACCCTTAAATAATATTATGTCGTCATGTTTAATTAATTCTTAGATTTCTTTATTATGCTTAAATAATATTATGTCGTCATGTTTAATTAATTCTTAGATTTTTTTATTATGCTTAAATAATATTATGTAGTCAAATTTAATTAATTCTTAGATCTTTATTATGCTTCAATAATATTATGTAGTCATGTTTAATTCTTAGATTTTTTTATTACGCTTAAATAATATTATGTAGTCATGTTTAATTAATTCTTAGATTTCTTTTTTATGCTTAAATAATATTATGCTGTCATGTTTAATTAATTCTTAGATTTATTCTTATGCTTAAATGATATTATGTGGTCATGTTTAATTAATTCTTAGATTTTTCATTATGCTTGAATATTATTATGTAGTCATGTTTAATTAATTCTTAGATTTCTTTATCATGCTTAAATAATATTATGTAGTCATGTTTAATTAATTCTTAGATTTTTTTATGATTGAATAATATGTTGTCATGTTTAATTAATTCTTAGATTTCTTTATTATGCTTGAATAATATTATGTAGTCATGTTTAATTATCTCTTAGATTTCTTTTTTATGCTTTAATAATATTATGTAGTCATGTTTAATTAATTCTTAGATTTCTTTTTTATGCTTAAATAATATTATGCAGTCATGTTTAATTATCTCTTAGATTTCTTTTTTATGCTTTAATAATATTATGTAGTCATATCTAATTAATTTTTAGATTTTTTATTATGCTAAAATAATATTTTGTAGTCATGTTTAATTAATTCTTAGTTTTTTATGTGTAAATAATATTACGTAGTTATGTTTAATTAGTTCTTAGTTTGTTATTATGTTTAAATAATATTATGCTTTTATATTTAAAGAATTCTTAGTTTTCTGTTGGCTTGTTTGCTAGTTTTGCAAAATTTCGTCATTTTTAAAACATGTAGAAGGAACCGTTACAAATATCTTGTATGACTTGGCGGGGCAGCCAAAATAATGATATAAATTGTGAGACTTAAACTTTCGTTCCGGTTAACGATCCCATTTCATTGTTGTATTTGGATCTTGTGCACGGAGGCAAGGGTCTACTGTGTCGTATCTCTACCCACCGGTTTTACTGCTACTTCGCCGCTTCGGTTTTAGTATTTTAGTATTTTTCTCTTTCATAAACGAAATATCTCTAGTGACATGGAAAAAAAAATTTGATACTTTATCAACTGGATTTTCCAATTTTTAAGCTGATAAATGTTTTAACTTAAAATTAACATTTTCTCGGGTGTAGCGAAAGAGAAAATCGGTGGGTCGATTTCGAATTCCAGTCGAGGTAGTTACCGTAATTTTCGCACAAATACGCTTTGGAAATATATGAAGCCATCACGTCTTCCCAATCTATGAGATAAATAACATGAGAGATAGGACTCTCTAGGCGAGGTTGGTGACTAGTGTATGAGAAGGAAAATTCTGAATTCAAAACCAGTTATGTGGGCCTAACAAACTGTTCACAATAAACAGCTGTGGGGGGTTGTGCACTCTTTGATCATGATTTATGTATATATTTTTACGGCTTATCAACCCTTTGCAGGTTATTTAAAGCCAGAAAATATTTTTAGATTGTAAGAATATTGTTTAGGGAGGAGATAATAAGTGTTTAGTGATACAAGACCTGCTAATTAACCCATAGCTGGGGGAAGAGGTAGATCCATACCTTCCACAGGGTTATCTGCGCGAATATAACGAACCCAACGGGAATTGGAACTCAGCTATCCAATTAAAAATTCCGAGCCATTATACCACCCACGCAGGTAAGCTTACAGCATCTGGTATTCGCATGCGGTCACTCATCCAGGTACTGACCAGGCTCGACTTTGCTTAACTTCGGTGATTGCATAGGAACGGGTGTTTCAACGTGATGTGTTTGTAAACCTTCTATGATCATGAATGAGGTCGAATAAAAAAAGTATTTTGTTCATTAAAAGCCAAGTTGAAAGAGATTATCAGAGTTCCGGAATTAATAAAAAAAACCACTGGCAGAATATGTATATTGTAGTTAAGCATTACTATACACTGAAAATTAGGAATTAGTGAATTCCTAATTTTCAATGTTTTTCCAGTGTTACTAGCAGAATAGAATTAGAATTAGATCGGTTGATTTCATAATATGCCAACCCTTGTTGGGTTATTTATTGTCTAATTTTGTATGAGGCACTCAGTGAGAATCAAACCTTTTACTGTCCTGGGACTGACGATAAACTACATCCGCGTTCTGGGTAAGACGATAAACTACATCTTCATCCTGGGTATGACGATAAACTACATCCGCGTCCTGGGTATGACGATAAACTACATCCGCGTCCTGGGTAAGACAATAAACTACATCTTCATCCTGGGTATGACGATAAACTACATCCGCGTCCTGGGTATGACGATAAACTACATCCGCCTCCTGGGTAAGACAATAAACTACATTTTCATCCTGGGTATGACGATAAACTACTCCGCGTCCTGGGTAAGACGATAAACTACGTCTAACAGCAAGGCGTCTGATCAGGAGGTTTTGAGGAGCGTGGAACCACTTCTTAATTGCTGGTGTTCGCAGTTCCACCCTGACATGGGGTGGTAGCACCTGTTAGGGTCCCAGCTATGGGTAAATATTTAACCGCCAACCTGTGGTTAAAACACTATGAAAGTGTAAAAATAAATTTTAATACCAGAAATACTTTGTAAAAAATTACTACCAGCAATATATTTTTGAAAAAAAATTCCAGCTATACATTAAAAAGAAAATTACCACCAATATATATTTTTGAAAAAAAAATTACCAGCAATAAAAATCTTGAGGTTGATATGCCGTAAACCAAATCAAACCAAACCAAACCAATAAAACCTTCTAATAAGCTGTAATAGCCAAACAGACGAGACACGTTAACCATAATCAACACTGAATCATCTTAGTATTATTAGAAATATAATGTAAATGCATTGCTTTTTTTTTTTTATATAGTAAATGCATATGAGAAAAAACAATGGTCAGTTGTCAGAATTTAATGCTAGTCTTATTAATATAATTATTATATATAACTACAGAATCTCCCAGACAAAATGGTATAGGTCAGGGGTCGGCAAGCTACGGCACGCGTGCCAGACGTGTCACGCCAAGCAATTTCCAATGGCACGCAGCCGCAAATGATATCACGAAGTCCGAACCAATAACTAGTAAAACGCAAAGATATTTAGCTGTTTCAATTTTAATATATACTAAAGTATATATACTATATATTACTATATAAAATATATTGTAGAACAAGGATATTTACCTTGACTTGTATAAAAAAAAATACGTACGTTATTGGCACACTGAATGATTTTAAAACCCTAAGTCGGCACATAGTTAACAAAAGGTTGCCGACCTCTGGTAGAAGTAATTGAAAAGAAAGGACTAACACTCAATGGTTTTTATTGATTGATTCATTGTCTATGGTTCATAAGGACACTTATGAAAGCTTTTAACTAATTTTATAATATTTTAACAACTTAAATGTAAAATCTATTATAATTAATGAAATAACAAATAATTGTATTAAAAATTCATTTTTCATCGAAAAAATCTTTTCGCTTTCAGAAAATATTGTCCATATTCATAAAAACAACTAAAAGCAAATAAAAGCATTTGAAATTAAATAATATATTTGTTTTATTGAGTTTTGTAAGTTACAATTCAGAGCTGATTTTCAGGTACTGCGTATCCAATTAAAAACAAAAAAAAACATGATTTGCATTCTTCAAAGCCCTGTGCTTTTAATTATTGTAATCACTAAAACCGATGCGATCGAATTTCTAGCGTTTTCATAAAATTAGTTATGGAGGGGGGGTAATAAATATTTTTAAAAAAATATTTCTACCATGACTTTCATAAAAAAAAAACATATTTATAATAATTTCGATCATCTGTGAATAGTTTCTGAAAGTTTCATTAACATCCGATAATTATTTCTATTTTTGCACGATTTTTCAAATTAATGTGTCATACCATAAAAAAAACGTGCTAAAAATTGTCTATGTTATTTACTAGTTCCGCTGATACAAATAGAAAAAAGGTTTTTTTAATCAAAATTTAGAATGTTCTAAAAAGAAGGAAAATTTTTTTAAAATAATTAAAAAAAAAAAACTTTGGTCTTTCCTCTTAATAATAACATAAGCATTTAGACAATAAAATTTAGTTTTCGGCAAGTTTGGCTATGCTCTTTTTTTAGCGATTTCGTGGAGGTACCTATATTAAACCCATAGCTAGCGGATACGAGATGGATTCGTAATTTTCGTGATATAATGACCCAAAGGGAATTAGAACTCGCCTCTACAATTAAAAATTCGGAGCCGTTATCCATTACACCACCCACACATCCAAGCTTACGGCACCTGGCATTCCCAAGCGTTCACCCATTTAGATATTGACCAGGTTCGACGCTGCTTAACTTCGGTTATCGTACGGGGAGCGGTGTTTTCCCAAGCGTTCACCCATTTAGATATTGACCAGGTTCGACGCTGCTTAACTTCGGTTATCGTACGGGAAGCGGTGTTTTCCCAAGCGTTCACCCATTTAGATATTGACCAGGTTCGACGCTGCTTAACTTCGGTTATCGTACGGGGAGCGGTGTTTTCCCAAGCGTTCACCCATTTAGATATTGACCAGGTTCGACGCTGCTTAACTTCGGTTATCGTACGGGGAGCGGTGTTTTCCCAAGCGTTCACCCATTTAGATATTGACCAGGTTCGACGCTGCTTAACTTCGGTTATCGTACGGGGAGCGGTGTTTTCCCAAGCGTTCACCCATTTAGATATTGACCAGGTTCGACGCTGCTTAACTTCGGTTATCGTACGGGGAGCGGTGTTTTCCCAAGCGTTCACCAATTTAGATATTGACCAGGTTCGACGCTGCTTAACTTCGGTTATCGTACGGGTAGCGGTGTTTTCCCAAGCGTTCACCCATTTAGATATTGACCAGGTTCGACGCTGCTTAACTTCGGTTATCGTACGGGAAGCGGTGTTTTCCCAAGCGTTCACCCATTTAGATATTGACCAGGTTCGACGCTGCTTAACTTCGGTTATCGTACGGGAAGCGGTGTTTTCCCAAGCGTTCACCCATTTAGATATTGACCAGGTTCGACGCTGCTTAACTTCGGTTATCGTACGGGGAGCGGTGTTTTTCCCAAGCGTTCACCCAATTAGATATTGACCAGGTTCGACGCTGCTTTACTTCGGTTATCGTACGGGGAGCGGTGTTTTCCCAAGCGTTCACCCATTTAGATATTGACCAGGTTCGACGCTGCTTAACTTCGGTTATCGTACGGGGAGCGGTGTTTTCCCAAGCGTTCACCCATTTAGATATTGACCAGGTTCGACGCTGCTTAACTTCTGTTATCGTACGGGGAGCGGTGTTTTCCCAAGCGTTCACCCATTTAGATATTGACCAGGTTCGACGCTGCTTAACTTCGGTTATCGTACGGGGAGCGGTGTTTTCCCAAGCGTTCACCCATTTAGATATTGACCAGGTTCGACGCTGCTTAACTTCGGTTATCGTACGGGGAGCGGTGTTTTCCCAAGCGTTCACCCATTTAGATATTGACCAGGTTCGACGCTGCTTAACTTCGGTTATCGTACGGGAAGCGGTGTTTTCCCAAGCGTTCACCCATTTAGATATTGACCAGGTTCGACGCTGCTTAACTTCGGTTATCGTACGGGAAGCGGTGTTTTCCCAAGCGTTCACCCATTTAGATATTGACCAGGTTCGACGCTGCTTAACTTCGGTTATCGTACGGGAGCGGTGTTTTCCCAAGCGTTCACCCATTTAGATATTGACCAGGTTCGACGCTGCTTAACTTCGGTTATCGTACGGGGGAGCGGTGTTTTTCCCAAGCGTTCACCCATTTAGATATTGACCAGGTTCGACGCTGCTTAACTTCGGTTATCGTACGGGGAGCGGTGTTTTCCCAAGCGTTCACCCATTTAGATATTGACCAGGTTCGACGCTGCTTAACTTCGGTTATCGTACGGGGAGTGGTGTTTTTCCCAAGCGTTCACCCATTTAGATATTGACCAGGTTCGACGCTGCTTAACTTCGGTTATCGTACGGGGAGCGGTGTTTTCCCAAGCGTTCACCCATTTAGATATTGACCAGGTTCGACGCTGCTTAACTTCGGTTATCGTACGGGGAGCGGTGTTTTCCCAAGCGTTCACCCATTTAGATATTGACCAGGTTCGACGCTGCTTAACTTCGGTTATCGTACGGGGAGCGGTGTTTTCCCAAGCGTTCACCCATTTAGATATTGACCAGGTTCGACGCTGCTTAACTTCGGTTATCGTACGGGGAGCGGTGTTTTCCCAAGCGTTCACCCATTTAGATATTGACCAGGTTCGACGCTGCTTAACTTCGGTTATCGTACGGGAGCGGTGTTTTCCCAAGCGTTCACCCATTTAGATATTGACCAGGTTCGACGCTGCTTAACTTCGGTTATCGTACGGGGAGCGGTGTTTTCCCAAAGCGTTCACCCATTTAGATATTGACCAGGTTCGACGCTGCTTAACTTCGGTTATCGTACGGGGAGCGGTGTTTTCCCAAGCGTTCACCCATTTAGATATTGACCAGGTTCGACGCTGCTTAACTTCGGTTATCGTACGGGGAGCGGTGTTTTCCCAAGCGTTCACCCATTTAGATATTGACCGAGGTTCGACGCTGTTCACCCATTTAACTTCAGGTTATCGTACGGGGAGCGGTGTTTTCCCAAGCGTTCACCCATTTAGATATTGACCAGGTTCGACGCTGCTTAACTTCGGTTATCGTACGGGGAGCGGTGTTTTCCCAAGCGTTCACCCATTTAGATATTGACCAGGTTCGACGCTGCTTAACTTCGGTTATCGTACGGGGAGCGGTGTTTTCCCAAGCGTTCACCCATTTAGATATTGACCAGGTTCGACGCTGCTTAACTTCGGTTATCGTACGGGGAGCGGTGTTTTCCCAAGCGTTCACCCATTTAGATATTGACCAGGTTCGACGCTGCTTAACTTCGGTTATCGTACAGGAGCGATATTTTCCCAAGTGTTCACCCATTTAGATATTGACCAGGTTCGACGCTGCTTAACTTCGGTTATCGTACGGGAAGCGGTGTTTTCCTAAGCGTTCACCCATTTAGATATTATCCAGTTTCGACGCTGCTTAACTTCAATTATCGCACAGGATGTGGCGGTACGGCTATCAGTTGTAAGACAAAATGTATGGTCGTTCGAAATAGGAACGGCCCAAGATGGCTGCTAAAAAATGGAGATGACAAAATCAAACAAGTACAGAAGTGTGACCATTTTGTTTTTTTATGCTTTTTCTTTCTTGCAGTTGACAAAAAAAAAAACGTTGCAGAAATACGAAGGCACGTTGAAAGATGCCTTTCAAAAGCTAAGCAACTTATTAAAGAACAGAAACATTTCGTTAAAAAGAAAGCTATATGATACCAATTCTCCTATATGAAAGCAAATACTGGGCAAGTTTCGCACAGGTGAAAAATAGACTTGCGGCAACAGAGATGTGTTTTCTACAGAAGGATGTCGAGAATACCATTGATAGAAAGAAGGATTTGTAAAGAAAATGGAAACAAAAAGAACGCTATAGTAAAATCAGAAATAAATATTTGAAATTTCTGAGACACATAATGAGGAAAGAATGCCTGAGAAATCTGACACTCACTGGACATTCACGGTAAATAAACGAGAGAGAAACAGCGAGTAACCTACCTAACGTGCTTGTATAAATGGATGGCAGAGCAGACGGTGGGTGGGATAGAAACAAGATAATAATTGCTAAACGCTCTAAAGGTGTGAAGAGCCATAATCGCCCATGTCCTGCAAGGATACGGCGTATAAAACAAAGAAGAATCAAAGATCATCATCCTGTTCACATTTCTATAGAAACGAGGAAATATCATTTTTTTTCTAATAATTCATGAATATATATGTAACTTGTTAATTTTAGCATACCAATTGCTAGGAAGACTTGATTTATTCGGTTAGGATACGCAAAAATAGTAGATAAAAATAGGAAGACGATAGGAAGGTGTGATTTATATAAATCTTTACAGGGGATAGGAAAAGATTGTTCTTATTAAGGTGTTCAACCACCTTCTTGTTGATTATAGCTTCAAAAAGCTTGCTAATTACACTGAGGAGATCGATGGGATAAACGGTCGCCTGCGATATTGAAAATCCGGACATACGCTTGACACCTTCCACAGACTTGGGACTGCCAAAGCTCCCAAGCCACATCAATTCTAGTAGGTATCCCTAAAAAACAATATCGTAAAGGTCATGCTTTAGAATGTGATTTATTGTAATGAATAAATATTTGGAAATGGATCCTTTTTATGTTGAAAGAGACCATTTTAACATCCACACCAGATTAAAACTTTTGAAGGGAATGAAGCTAACTGTTACCATTGTAGCAATTCTTTTCAATAACCGGTGTTGTTTCGGAGAAGGCCAGGCTATTATAGATAAAGTCAACAAGTGCACAATACTGTTTGTAAAGTTATACGAGGTGTGATGCGGAAATTTCCCGGCCCGATTAAGACGGAGCTGATTTTGAGATTTAGTGTTGAGAACGTTTCAGTACACCTTCACACACTCACCAACAAACACACAGCATATATATATATATATATATATATATATATATATATATATATATATATATATATATATATATATATATTGAGCTAGACAGAATATGATTTCGTTTGAACACAAAAATATCGCCAAATGAATGTTGGTTTGCGGTATACGGATGTCGTGATAAATATGGCAACAAAGATGAGAATGATAGTCCGAGCAATGTAAATAGTGTACATAATACCTCATCTCAGAAATATAGACAGATATCATTGATATGTTTGCTTTACCACTCCAGTAAGTACCTGGTTTCTTCTGCTAACCTCCACTATGACAAGAGCCAGATCCTACCGAAAACGGGGTACTGTTGACACATGTGGGCAAGAGATGCCCTGTCTTCAATTTTTCAATCTCGATAGAATATAAAAGCATCAACGCGTCCTTATTAGTTATTAATTATTTTCCACCCTACAACCACTTTCCTACAACCACTTTCCTACAAACGAAACGTCGCAAGCGACTCGCTGCTCTATCGCTATTTCCATGAAAAATGGTTAGACAGACTACATTCCTTAGTTCCAGCATTTCTAACCTTCATGGCACTACGCTACGCACCTTATAGCGAACCACCGTCATAATATTCAGATTCCATTGGTGACATGTCAGTTCCACTCGGAACTCTTTGTAGAGCCGATCCCCAAGCGGATATTTCCCCGTCACTGCAATCTTAATCTGTTCAAGACTAGGATTAACCGTTACCCTCTCCATATATCCCCATAAACTTTGCCTCTTACTCTGTAACCCTCTACCTGGGATGGCTCTTGAACCTTGTAAAGAGTGAAAATCATTGTAAAAAAAAAAGATTAGACGTCATTTTCTTTATACATACAACTATAACCGAAAAGAATATTTGCATTGCTAGACGATTAATCGAGCATTCATTATACATTAATTTAAGAATATCCATTTAGGGGTAAAGGATTTGTAATGACCAGCTGGTGGCTTCTCGCGCTCTTTCCATCACCGCCGTTCCATTGTTTGGGTAAAGGTGTAAGGCTTAAAAATCCGTCGTCCTCACGTTCTCTTTTGTTTTTATTTCGCCCTTTCGTCCATTCTTTTTTATTTATTTATTTCTCTTCACTTGAAGGCACATTTCTTTCGCCTCCAGAGTCAGTGTTATTTCTTCCTTTCTGCTGAAGGCAGCCTTCATAAGTGAGACAACTTTTTTTCTTTCAACCTCGTCTTTCACCTTCAAACTTGATTTCTTAATGATCGTCACTTGCAAACATGCATTGACCATTTGCATGTTTAGGGGCTCTCCAAACAAGACCCACTCTAAAAATCTAGTTTCTACGGCTAATTCATTTTTATTCCGAGTGTTGTTTTTTTTATTCTGGTGTTGTCGCCGTTGTTGTTTTATAGAACCTGACATTTAAGAATAAATTAACGCTCAATAATGGAAGCGACGAATCCAATAAGGAATAAATATGGGGTTCATGGTCAGTAAGGACGATGTTTTCTTTGGAAATATCTTCGCGTTTAATTAATGCTGGAAATGTTTACTTAACATTAGCAGGTTTTATTTTTTTTTGTCTGAACCAGTGATTTTCAACCAGTGTTCTGTGATACTTTGTTGTGTCGTTTGAGCATCGCAGACGTGCCGCAAACATTTTTAGAGGTCATTTTTAGAGTTTTAGAGGTGATTAAATTATTTTCGAAAGAAGTCCAAAGCTTAATAAAGCGTACATATCAAAATTAGAACCCTCTTTAAATTGATTATATGAGTATATCATTTACATTATTTACATTATTCGGACTATTGTTCTCATCTTTGTCGACATATTTATTACAACGTTTCGGCCGTTGTACGCTCCGGCCTTCTTCAGGTGGTTGGAATGTCGAACTGAACCTTTTATTTCGCTCACTGGGGTAGACTGTTCTAGTTCCCCGTGCCATGTTTGATGGATGTCAGTTATCAGTAATCTCCTGTTAATTTCCCTCTGAAAGTTCTCCACTGCCTTAACCGGGTATTGAACTCACACTCGCTGTGATAAGTATGGCGACAAAGATGAGGACACTAGCCCGAATAATGTAAATAATGTACATAATACCTCATCTCAGAAATATAGACAGAGTATATCATTGTTATAATAAATAAAAGTGATGTTCTACATTTGATCAGTGGTCAACTTGCACGCACGCAGTTAGAGACAAATTAATCAATTGTAATTGAGCCAATATCTTATATTTATGAAATGTATCAGCCATTCTTTTGTTCTTGCTCCTTCGCAATGTTTCTGTTCTTTAACTTTTCCACGCGCAGTAAACTCTTGTTTCTTAGTGGCTTTACTGCCTTTACTGCATGGGGTGTAAGGATTAAAAAAGAAAAAAAATGTGCCGCGGAAGTTTAACTCTTAGTTCAAGTATGCCGTGAGATAAAAATGGTTGAAAAAATTTGGCTAGATCATTATTTGTTTTGTCACCTGTAATATCTCGTGACGTTCATTGGAAATCAAGAAACAGTAAATCTCTTCAGTCCGCCAACATGCTTGCTAATTTTAGTCACACTGTAACCTGGCTGGGTTCAATTCTTTCTCACGGTTCAAATTTTTAGTCTTTTTGTTAGACACTGTCCCAAGCGTGTCAAAGTAACAGGTACAGTGTGATATTGCTGTTATTAGTAATAGGTCATCAGTAGGACTTTGTGAAAACAAGTATCCTCTAAACTTCAATATTGATCGCAATTTTTGATAATTAAAAAACATGTATTTCTATTAACCACATCAGTTCTTTCTTAGAAATTCAATTAATTTGCATTAATATTTTAAATACTTGTATCAATATTTGCTCGATACTAATCTCTATACACTTAGATATGTCTCATCATTACATAAGATTTTGTCTCTAATTTCTGCCTTTATTACTGTCGTTGTCAAAAAGATGGCTCAGCAACCTGATTTAGAGTCCATTATTTCGTGGTTTTTCAGATTTACTCAAATTCCCTTTTCAATGCAAATTTATACAATGAGAAATTAATTTCTTATTGAAACTGCATTTTTCAGTTTCAATAAGGAATAGTAGAGCAATAGATTGGGACTCGGATCGCCGACTCGAAGTGCCGAGTTCGAATTCCAGTTGAATTCATTGCATTCGCTAATACCCTCTTCTCCCCCACCTCCAAGCTATGGTTAAATTGCAGGATAGACTGAGTCCTATGGCCTTGGGTTTCAACCAGCCTACTACAGAAATGGCAGCCTACTGCAGAAAAATATTCTGAATAGTCACTTGAGACATGATCGTCCAATTGTGTATCACACATGACACTGAACCTACTAAATGAATTTCTTCTTTTTTGTAGTCGCATATATCGTTTCTGTGATATATCACAAACCTCGGCGGACATTTTGAATTGCTTTTGAACCATTTTCTCTCTTCTTATTTATATTTTAAATATTTACAATATTTTCAATACTATATGACGAATTCTGTTCTAGGAACAAATAGCAAGAAATTGTCTCAAAACTCAATGTTTTTGAATATTGTTTCCAATCTCATTAGTGCCGTCTACATCCTTCCATTTCTTTCTCGAATGTCAACTCTTTTCAGTCGTTTTGTCAACAGACCGTTTTACATATTATAATCTTGTCATCTTCATATTCTTTATTATTGTAGATGTTACAAAAATATCTTTTTTTTTCTGATTGCAGTATATCGTTTCAGGATTATCACTGATTTTTTTTTTGTTTTGTTTTGCTTTATTCATTTCGAGACTTTCATATGGATGTCATGCATATCGACAAACCCGTTTAGAAATATCTAAACTGTCAGCTAAAATAATTAACCCCCAAACTAGGGTCAAAACGCCATGAAAGTATAAAAAAAAAGTAAATTTTCATAGTAAAAATACCAGCAATACATTTTTTTTAAATTACCAGCAATACATTTAAAAAAAAAAAATTAGCAGCAATACATTTTTGTAAATGAAATTACAAATGCTCCCAACAAGATTGAAAACTACCCTTCTTCGAATATTGTGAATTGGCGCTACAGAATCACAACAAAAACTGTACTAAGGTACTACATCACTTAAGGACTTCCAACAGCAGCAACAGCTAAAATGAATATCACATATAACTCGGAGAGGAAATAAGAACATAATCAAGACGCTGACATTCCACACCATTCCAAATAAAAGGTTAAGAAGGAAACCTCCATCAATACTGGAAAATCTTCTTCTAACCCCCTATCAGCTATGGGTAAATACCAGGGCAGACCGGGTTCTATAGCCTTGGATGGCAACTGGTCTACCGAAGAAAGAAACCTACTGCGGGAAAAAAATCTGCCTCGTCAGTCATGTATCGAAATATCGCCTAAGCGTGTATCACGCATGGCATATAACTGAAACTTGCTTAAGCTCAAAAGTCATGCTGAAATTTAAAAAGAATGCACACTTGTCAAACAGAACCTGCGGAACATTTTTATGATATCACCTTCCATAATTAAACACCAAAAATGTCAAAATGATCTATTGTCGTATACAGAAACATTATTTCTTTTCGTAAATCTTTGAACCAGATTTTTGGTTTTTGGATTAGTTTAGTATATCAACTCCTTATGGGTTATTTAATGCCGAAATTCATGTTTTGATAGAGCATTAGTAATTTATGTATTGTTGGTAATATTTTTTTCTTTTACAAAAAATATATATAGCTACTCAAAACCTCGCGATCAGAAACCTTGCTGCCGGATGTAGTTTATCGGCTAAGACGGCTTGTTTTCTGTTTAGGACTGGGTTTCAAGCACCATTCAAAGTCTACTTCTACGTTATTACTTCTAACGTCTGTGACTGAACACTGAAATGTTATTTAAGTCTTCTCAATTTCTAGTCCAGGGTTGGTCGTTGTCTTTTCTGGATAATCCCAAGAACTTCATTTCTTCCATTTTCTTACGTCAATACAACATTACACAGTAACCCTCCACCTTGAGTGGCTCTTGGGCCTTGTATTTTCACAGTTTTTTTTCCTCCACTCTCTCTCTCTACATCCCTCCCCCTCTTTCATATTTTGACTTTTTCCTACTCTGTTTCTCTTTCTCTTATATACCCTCTCCTTGACAATACTGTCACTCTTTGCTTTCCTTCCCGTTTGTCATGAATTTTTCCCTTTTTTACACTATCGTTTCTTTTTCTCACTCTCGTAAAAATCACCATTCTGTCCACCCTCCCAAAATCATTTTCCATTCCTCGACTGATGTTTTCGCTGTTGAATACTTAGATGCATATACGAGGGGCTTTGACAGGGTTTCGTATCGAATAAAATATTATGACCTAAAGCAACGAAATTTGCATGTTGTTCATCAGATTCACCTCAAAATTCAACACATTTGGCACCGACTTCCTTTAGTTTCTTTCACCACCACCACAACAACAACAACAAAAAAACCTTATCTTTGAACATTGAAATACTGATTTTATGGAGGTGGATCGGGCAGAGAATTTTTCAGCACCTCCTCATAAATAACATTTTTGCTGAAGCCCTTCATAATTCGCTCCAAAACACGACCCGACCGTGAGTCGCGTCGATCAATTCTTATCCCACGCTAAGATACAGAAAATAAACACGCCATTGTTGACACAAACAGATTTTAAAACTGCGTTTCTGTTTTTCCGCCAACAAGAAACACAATGCAATGAAAAAAGGAACTGTTTGCTGTTTTCTTTCGGACTTTTTAAATATTATTTCTTTTTTGCCCAAAGTCATGGAATCGCTTCCTTTTTTTTTCCTTTTTTTTTTCTTGAAAGAGGAGCCACCAAAGTGCGTTATGTTGTTGATTTTATTATACGATCAACTTGTCCCATTTCGCCAAATAATGAAAAAGTTGCTTAATGTTATTTTTAAAGAGCAAACAGAGGAATATGGTAATGGTGAAAAAAAATAGTCAATTTATAAATAAAGGTTGTTTTATGGAAACATGTTTTATGGTTGTTTTATAATAGCCGTATAATCAGAAACAAAATTTAGTATAGATTGTGAAAGTTTCATTAATCAAATATATTATTTCATATGACAAAATTGAAAATGGTCATTGTTTAGATAATTAGCACAAGATCGCCACTAACTGTGCCAAAACTTAGTGGAAATACTTCGTCTTTCTATGCCATGTTCCTTCAAGACATAGATGATCATGACTCGCCACAACTTCATTTTTATTATCTAAAAAATGTGCATTGTCATTTTTCTTGGGAAAGATAGTATAAGATGCCCAGTAAAAATGCGGCAAATTTATTCTTCGAGAAAATACACCAGCTCTAATTGGCCCATTACAGTGGGCCTCTAAAGGCCCAGATCTAAATGTTATGGATGACTCTACCTGGAGTATACTTCTAATTGACTTGCTAAACCGTCGTCGTGACATCGTCGATAATGATTCATTGAAGTGGAACTTAACTGAAGATTTGAATGAAATTCGTCTTGACAGCATCCACAAAGCTACTGCCTCCTGGTTACCGCGCTTACAACTTTGTGTTGAACATTCAGGCAAACATTTCTAGCATCTACGATGATTGTTCAGTTTGTGCAAGAATATTGATAGCTAAATAAATTTCTTTCTGGATTTACCGCATTTTTTTATCCTGTAGAATGGTTGCCCGTTGTCTTTTCTACAGTATTTGAATTCTGAGTTATCTTTCTCCTATAATGGCTGCCAATCAAGGCTTGAGAAAGCGGTGTATTTTGATATTTAACACATGTTTGATAAGAGAAGAAATGAATGAATATCTTTCGCAACACTAGGAAATATACTTTATAAAAAAAATGTAGCCTTTTTCCTTCTTGAAATCATTCTTACATTATACATCACAGTGTGACTTCCACTTTCCAAAACAGTGTGTAAAATCCTATTTCCAGATTGCCATCCTAGCGTTCCCCTTAAACTTCGTCCTGGGTATGACAATAAACTACATCCGGCAGCAAGGCCTCAGATCGAGTGGTTTTGAGGAGCGTGGAATCACCTCTTAATAGCTGTTGTTCCCTGGTCCATCCTAACCCAGGGTAGTAGGACTTGTTAGGGTCCAAGCGAAAATAGTTAACCTCAAACTAGGTTCAAAACACTATGAAATTATAAAAATACATTTTCATTGTAAAAATACCAACAGGGCATTTAAAAAAATTACCAGCAACAGATTTTTGTAAAAAATTTGAAAAAAATAAAAAAATTACCAGCAATAGATTTTTGTAAAAAATTTTAAAAAATAAAAAATTACCAGCAATAGATTTTTGTAAAAAATTTTTAAAAAATTACCAGCAATAGATTTTTGTAAAAAATTTGAAAAAAATAAAAAATTACCAGCAATACATTTTTGTAAAAAATTTGAAAAAAATAAAAAAATTATCAGCAATACATTTTTGTAAAAAATTTGAAAAAAATAAAAAAAATTACCAGCAATACATTTTTGTAAAAAAGAATATTAGGCAAAGTATTAAGAAAACAGGAAAATTTCATTGGAAACAAAAAGAGTAGTGAACGTGATATCTGTACTCCTATATGTGAATGCTGGACCATTTCATCAGAGATGGAGAAGAGATTTGAAGCAACAGTAATATGGTTCTACAGAATACTGCTGAGAATGGCCTGAACAAGTGAGCAACGAAAAAGTTTTAGAGAAAATGGAAACAGAAATGACACTTATACTTAGTTGAAATATCTAGGGTACTTAATGAGGAAAGAGGGCTTAGAGAATTTGACACTAGCATTACATACTGGGGTATAGAGGAAAGCGGCGTATAACGTGTCTAGCGAGTTTAAATGGTTGACAGAACAGAGAATAGAAGATAGAAGTAGATGTCGCATCTAATAAACTTTCTTATGGAAATATGAAAAAAATATAATACTAATTTTAGTTTAAGGAATTAATGATGACTAATTTTAGTCTTTTCTCTGGTATACTTTTGTTTGCATCTCTGTGGGAGTTTTTCGCCGAAATTATTTTTTTTTTATAAATCATGTAAAATGCATTATTCATCTGATAGTGATTATTACACAAATGGATAAAACAAATTGTACTTGTACTAAAATGCTTCAGAAAAAAATACGTTTTGCAATTGTTGTGGCACCTTGCATTATTAGAAATATTCATAGAAATATGATTTAATTTTTTCTTACTCGGTTTACTAAACAGGTTGTTGATTTTTTTTAAAACGGAAAATAATTGAGTTGAAAATAATTCACTAAGATTGTACTTAGACGATCCTAAGGGAAGAAGAGGAAAGAAAAGAAAAAGAGAAGAAAGAGGAAGAAAAAGAAAAAAAGAAAGAAAGGAAAAAGACATGATATCAAAACGGGCCGCTTGATGAAAACCAGATATCGGTCAAAACATCTGACCTACTTTTGCGTAGAAAGACTCATTATCAATTTGGAGTAAAGGGAAATTTTAAGAACAATGAGAACGAAATCTTAATCAGAGAAAAAGTGTTTTTGGGTTGAGGGGAGTGACCGGTGGAACTATATACAGATCCTGACCTATTAAGAATTGGAAACCTACGATAATAAAGTGGGGAACATTTTCAATGTAGATAATTAAGATTTTCTGACTGTCGGGTCTGACAAAGACGGGAGGTGAAGGGGACGATTGTCTCAGTTCACAGATAGCGCCAATATTCTTCCCTGAAGTCACATCTAATTAGCGGCGGGCTGTTTGACAGAGCCCAGGTGAGAGAAAGCCAAGATTGTCATTTTTCGTACGTGCAGAAAGGGCAAAATTGGATTTTGTTTTTTTAAAAACAAGAACGATGTAACCACGCCCGAAAGGAGGAGAAAGGATGCTCGATCAATAACAATTGGTCGGAAACGGTCACGTGATCTGCAGAAAAGAAGAGAAAGAAATGCCCGATCAAGAACCATTGGTCGAAAAACGGTCACCTGACATACGAGAGACTAAGAGATGGGTGTGCACCTCCCCACCAAAGGCACTGTGAGGAAGTAGGGGTGAAAACAATAGCGATAATGGGAAGTCAAAAAAATAATGCGACTTTTGGAATTATCGAGAAACCCCTGACGCCGACAGACCCACCCCGGTTTGCTGCGGCGTCAATAAAAGCAGGGCCCCAATCGACAAAAGGCAGTTCAGCCCCGGACGGCAGCGAGAAGAGATCACCTCGGACGACAGAGAGTTGCGGCTGAGTTGCGGCAAGAGAACTTCCAGCCCAAGCAGACGAAGAAGAAGATTACTCGAGAGCCGCAGAGAAGTTGCAGCCAAGTCGAAGACAAGAGAACTTCCAGCCTAAGTCGACGAAGAAGAAGAAATACAACTCAAGTCGAAGAGAAGAATCAACTGCGAATGATCGATAGAAATTAGCCCCAGTGTCGAACCAAACCACACTCCGACATACACAATTCTAAAAGAGTAGGCAATTCGAAATCTTTAGGTTGTGTGATAGAAGCTTGTGCCATAGTCCACAGAGCGGGTCGGGAATTGAGAACAATTTTGTTTTTATGTAACGGACATTAAGATATAAAAAGGTTGTTACCTTTTTTTTTTTTTTTTCATCAGCAATCTTTTTTGTCTCGTGAGTTTATTTTTCTTTTATTTGTGTTTTGCCACCCCCGTCGGACTCAACTTGTATCGGCCCCAATCCCTGCTGGTCCCGTCTGTCTAAGATCTAAACACAGCGTGGGTAGACAGACCGGAGATCGGTACAGTTGCTTTAGTGACCAGGTATTGGAAGCGAGTTGGGAAAGGCGAGGCTGGTGATCATCCAACCAAGGGGTTGGAGCTGCACGCTTGGAACCAGGAGGAGCGACCAGGAGGAGCGACCAGGAGGAGCGACCGAGCGACGTCACAGTTGGCGCCGTAACCAAGGGATTCGACCCTGGGCCAGGTGTGTAACCGTCACATGTGGTGCCGTGACCAGGATCAACCCTGAGACAACCACGTCACAAGTGGTGCAGTGACCGAGGGATTTCAGCCCCGAGAAGACCACGATCGACCGCCGTTGCTGAAAATTCAGACAGAACTCAGAACGACCCGGGACCAAAGGAAAAGAAAGAACAGAATCGTCTGTAAGGTAGGACACCTTGTTTTGTTTCCCAACCTCGATTGTTGCTGTATAGACTGTCTTTCTCTGTAGAAATGTCAGATTATGATTCGGATAGAGCAGTGGGGGGTGAAGAGGAAGTGGGGCGGGGGTTGTCAGTGGATTTAAGGAAGCTGTTGGGTGGACCGAGGGTCCCAGTATTTGATGGCAGCGGGAAGGAGTTTAAAACTGGCTAGCAATCCTCGAGAAGAGCCGAACCATCTACGAGCTCTCGGACCAAGAAACCCTGTATTTGGCATACGATGCCACAAAGGGAAAAGCGTCTGAGTTCGTGAGGGGGCTCTTGGAGAACCAACCCCGCTTGGCTTGGGAAGAAATAAAAAGACTACTGACCAAAGAATTCGCCGACGAAGGTACGGCCATAGAGGCCATGAGGGCCCTTTTAAAACTAACACAGCTGCGGGATGAAACCCCGGGAGAATTAGGGGCCCGAGCGGGGAAGCTATCGTCATTGGCATTCCCCGAAGTGGTCAGGGTTAATGCGGTTATGCAGGCTCAACTGGCGGACCTGTATGTAGAGGCGCTGAACGACGAGCGTGTTCGTCACGACGTATTGAAAGAAGGACCGCTCAGACTGTCGGCAGCGATAGAGCTGGCCAGGGAGAGCCAGGGGGTGTGGGATAAAGTGAAGAGGTGTGGAAAGAAGCAGATACCAAGTCAAGAGGCTGGAAGAAGGGGGTAGGCGGAAGAACCCCCCGTGTGGAATCAGAGGGTTAAGGAAGAGGTGGATCGGGCAGAATTATGGGAGGAGGACCCCAATAGAAGGGGCATGGTCGACCAGGCATGGCTTTTATAAGCCCACGCCGGGTCGATACGGGCTGGTCTGCTGGACCTGTGGGTACGAGGACCACAGGGCGGCGGAATGTCCGACGAAGTGGGGGTTGCCCCAGACTTCAATCAGGACAGATGCACCAGGTGTGGTAAGAAAGGACACCTGGCCAAGTGGTGCGGGCTGAGGAAGGGTCCCCACCGATATTAACAAAGAAGGCTGAGCCCAAGAGACCGGCCCAGGGAAAAGCCAGCGGGCCACCCCAGAATTAAGAGGAGGGTGGCCCAGTTAAAAAGGAGAGAAATAAAAACTTGGACCAGTGGGTGGGCGAGCTGCTTGAATAGAGGACGGTTCCCCCGAGGATAGACACAAGGCCAATCCAGTTAAAAGGGAAAGAGCAAAATGTTGGACATGTGGTCGGGCGGGCCACTTTGCGGCAAGCTGTCCAACAAGAAGGTGCTGGTTTTGCAGGAGGCCAGGACACCTGAAAAGAAACTGTATTTTTAGAAACGGCCATGGGAGACCGGGAGAGGTCCGGCCGGGGTCGCCCAGGTGCAGGGGGCGCAGAACTCCACCTCATGAGAAAAAATGAAGGTGATATATTACTACCGGCGCCTATGGCTGGGTTAACCCAAGGGTGGGGGACCCAGGAAGAGGAAAGCTCAGGTGTTCTCTTCGCTAACGCAAGAGAAAGAACTATCCTGTAGAGCAGAGAGATGGTGGTAGAGAGATGAGGGCTTTGGTGGACACAGGAGCATCTGTGTCATTGATGAGAGAGGAGACATACAGGCGGGTGAAACGGAAGAGAAGGTTACGGGAAGCGGACATAGAGATCACGCAAGCAGATGGGGCCCCCTGGAGATAAAAGGGATGGTGAGGCTCCCGGTGAGGATTGGGAGGGTGAAAAGCACCCAAAATTTTTACGTAACCCCCGACCTGTGTACAGAGGCAATCTTGGGAGAAGATTGGCTCCGGAGCCAGAAGGCCCAGATCGAGTTTAATCCTACTGTGTTGGTGGTGAACGGCGAGAGAACGCCATTGGGATGCCCACCAGAGGAAGAGATAACCAAAGTGGTGGAGGAAGATGTAAAGTTACCTCCTAGGACCGCAGTGTCGGGAAAGGGTAGGCTAATGTCAGAAAAAAAAGGTACGGAGAGGACCTCTGCAGTTGGTCCCTGTAGAAGGAAAGGGCCTAGAAGATAACGAGGTAACCCTGTGCGAAACGGTAGTGGAGGCAGCCGAGTTGGTGCCCATAATGATGGTGAACCAGGCCCAAAAGACTATAAAGGTTAGGAGAGGGGAGAAGATAGGAAGAGCACTTCCCTACGAACTCTGAATCGGGTGAGATTCGAGGAGGAACGAAGGAAGCTAGTAGAGCAAACAAAAGGAATCTTAGATGAGGATATATTAGCACCGGATCAATTTAGAACCAGAGTGGGGGGTCTGTTAAGGAACAATCGAGATGTGGTGGCCCAGTCAGACAAGGAGCTAGGTCAGACCCACACAGTCGAAAATGAAAATCGACACCGGAGACCACCCCCTGTGAAATTAAAACCCTACCGAACACCTATACATAAAAGACCCTTGTAGAAGAGGCAGTAGAGGAAATGTTGGAAGCTGGGATGATCGAAAGATCGATCTCTCCTTGAGCTTCCCAATAGTAATAGTAGGTAAGAAAGATGGCGGCCACCGTTTCTGTGTAGATTTTAGAAAGCTGAATTCTATTTCGAAGCCGTTGGCGGTGCCATTGCCATTGATAGACGACATTTTGGCATTATTAGGGAAGGCAAAGTACTTCTCTACGTTGGACTTGAGGTCCGGGTATTGGCAGGTAGCCCTGGATGAGGCTGACAAGGAGAAGGCCGCATTCGCGTGTCACCTGGGACTGTTTCAGTTCAGAGTGATGCCATTCGGTTTAGCTAATGCCCGGGAGTCTTCCAACAGCTAATGTCAATAGTGTTAGGAGGATACGAGAGCTTTGCCATGGCGTATTTAGACGATATCTTGATATTTTCGGAGACAGTGGAACAACACTTTTTTCATTTAAGACAGGTGTTGGGAAGGTTGAGGAAACACGGATTAAAATTGAAATTGTCAAAGTGTCAGTTTCTGAGGGAAGAAACTAGGTATTTAGGCTTCGTCATAAACGGAGACGGTATTAAACCCGACATGGATAAGGTAAAGGTCATAAGGGAAATGCCAGAGCCTAAGACAGTGAGGCAGGTAAGAGGTTTTATAGGAGCTATAGGCTACTACCGGCGCTTCGTCCCGGCGTTTTCAAGAATTGCCATACCACTAGTGGCCCTGACGAAGAAATACGCTAGGTTCAAGTGGACAGAGGACTGTCAACGAGCATTTGATTCGCTAAAGGAACAGTTGACGACCGTTCCACTGCTGACGTATCCAGACCTCAGCAAGCCCATGATATTATACACGGATGCCAGTGAGCAGTGTGTAGGGGCAGTACTTACCCAGCCGTGTCCTGATAAGGAAGGACCAGTGCCAGGCATACCAGAGGAAGTACCGATATACTTCCTCTCCCATAAGCTCTCAGAGACACAACAGAGGTGGCCAGTAATAGAGAGGGAAGCATATGCTATCATGTATGCTCTCCAAAAACTGGACTACTATTTAAATGGTGCGGTCTTCACTATAAAGACAGACCACAAGCCTCTGCAGTACCTATTGCAGGCAGAGTGGACAAATAATAAGAAAATTCAACAGTGGGCACTTAAGTTAAGTGGCTACCACTGTAAGATAGAGTATTTGGCAGGAAAGGAAAACACGTGCGCAGATTTACTCTCAAGAATACCGAAACAACTGGAAGAAAGATCTGTAAGGGTAGAACAGGGAGTAGATGATAAAGCCTATAGAATAGGAGTAATTAACTCTAATAAGCTAAAAAGATCGCCCTATATTAGAATCGGACGAAGAAGGGGACGCCCAGATAATAACCGATCCCTACTGGACAGAAGGAATTGAAAAGGAGCAAGCAGACAGTGAAATAGCTGCTCTGAGAGAGAAGGTAAAGGCAGGAGAGACCACCAAGTATGCCATAATAGAGGAAAGGCTGTATTATCTCTCAGGAAGGGATGAAGAAGTCAAACCCAAGTTGTATGTGCCCAAAAGTTTAAGACCAGATATATTGGAACAGTGCCACGAAAGGTTGGGTCACATGGGAATTGATAGGACATGTGATCTCATAGGAAGAAAGTACTATTGGCCCAAACTGTACGGAGAAGTCACTAACTATGTTCGAAGTTGTGTAGTGTGCCAGTCGCAGAGCAGAAGGCAGGAAATGGCACACTTGGAGGAAACAGACGTACCAAACTTCCCCTTCGAGAAAGTGAGTATGGATGTATCAGGACCATATGGGGAAACTGCACAAGGAAACAACTATATAGTGAGTTTTGTCGATTGGCTAACAAATTGGCCTGAAGCATTTGCAGTACCAGACAAGAAGGCCAGAACTGTGGCCGGGTTGATAATAAGTGAAATCTTCCCTAGGTATGGTGCCCCTGTGCAATTGGTAACAGATAATGGCACGGAGAATGTGAACAGCATCATGAGAGAAGTTTTGACAGGTTTGAATGTAGAGCACATAAAAACATCCCCATATCACCCCCAGGGAAATGCTAAAGTGGAAAGGTTTCATAGAACCTTGGGAGATGTATTGGCCAAGTTGGTCAGAGAAAACATTGGAAATTGGGACTTGTATTTGACGCAGGCTCTGGCGGCCGTGAGATTTACGATAAACGAAACCTCCAGATTTTCTCCTTATTTTTGTTGTTTTGGCAGAGACGTGGTCCTGCCTGTAGATAACCTACTGAAGCCTCGAAGAAGGTATATGGGAGAAGATCATCATCAACTATTGCTGGAACAGCAACATAAGATATTCGTACAGGCCAGAAGAAGAATAAAGAGGGCCCAGAAGAAAAGAAATGAGAGGGTGAATGCTGAAAGAAAGATGGTAGAATTGAAGGTTGGAGACCCTGTCTACTATAAAATCCACCAGAGAGAAGGAAAACTGGACCAGAGATGGGAACCGTACTACCGGATAGTGGAGCAGACGGGCCCAGTATCATATGTAATATGGGATCAAGTGGCAGGACGAGCGAGGAGGGTTCATGCCAATGATCTGAAGAAGGCTGAAATAGCCAACCTGGAAATGAGCGAGCCGAGGCCTAAGAAGACAAGGAAAAGGAAGGTAACTCTGGTTGAACCGGAAGGAATGGAGACGGAGGAAGACTCCGAAGAAGATGAGGAGATAGGTCGACTTGACCAGATAAACGAAGCAGTCCGAGTGACAGAGTTGGAACCCTCAGCGGGGATTAGCGATGTTCAGTCGTCGACTGAGTCAGTGCAGAGAAGACCCCGTGAGATCGCCATCACACCCCATGTCCGAAGAAAAGGAAGAAAAAAGACGAAGAGGTCCAATCAAGCAGTCGAAGGCTCTAAAAGAGACACTCTGAACAGGACGAAGGACCCAGCGAGTGGGAGGAGGAGGATCGAATACCCCTTTCCCAGCTTAAGGAAAGGATAAGGAACAGGAGAAGTTTAGACATAGAGTCGAGAGGTATTGAAGACATTCAAGGCGAAGACTCTAAACAGAAAGAAGAATCAGAGGATGAAGAAGAGGACAAAAAAACCTCCTGGACGGGAGTTAAACACAGAAGGAAGGGTGGAGGTTGAGCAGGAATCACCTCGGAAGATGAGATCAGGGAGGGAGAAGAACCCCAAATCTCAGTAGAACAAAAGGGCTGTGCAGAATAGAAGCATTTAGTGTCGACAGATAACGACACTGGCTCATCCAAAATCCTATTGGCTGACTATGGTAGATGTGAGTGGAGGGAGGGAGTCACGGGCTGCACCTCACAAGGGACGGGAGAAGATCATTGGCATTGTTGATTGATCACCAGTGGTGTCATGAAGTACGACCTTTAGAGTGAGCGCCACGCACACCTGACCGGACCATTCTGTCTGCTAGAGGTTAGTTGGGGGAGGAAGAGCCGAACTTAGAAAAGGTTATGAAATGATTGAGTGATGAGTCGAGCGAGACTAAGTGATTGTGAAGAATAACAACAAGAGAATTTGTTACCTTTCAGGAATGATCAAGATGAAAGGGTTGGTGATGACGATGATGGTGATAGCCACGCTGGTGGTGACGATGGCGGAAGCCGGGAAACGCAGCCGAAACACCATTTTAAAAAAACGAGCCAAGTAATAATAACCAGGTCTAAGTGGTTGGTCACATTCGTGATAGATTTGAACCCGTATGAGTCGCTATTAGATAAGTTAGAAACGAGCTGACGCAGCTGGATGCAGCCCGATTGAAAGTAGGACAAGATTATCCCAAGCACAAAGGGTATCTTAGTTTATTGCACTCCCTAGAATCAGAAGCCACTATGATAGAGGCTCAATGGAAAGACATGCAAAACTACCTGCAGGGAATAGAGTTACTGCAGACGCGGGAACGAAGATCCGTACTTCCGATTGTGGGAAAGGCATTGAGTGTCTTGTTTGGAACAGTAACTGAAGATGACGTTAAATTCATAAGAAGGAAACTGGGACAAGTGGAAGTAAACCAGAGGACGCTTGCCCAGGTGGCAAGAGAGAGTGTGACGATATTAAATGTGACAAGGTTAGAAGTATCCAAAATAGAGCCAGAATCAATTGGTTAATAGACAACCTGGCGAAATTGAGACAAGAGGTAATTAATAATACAGAAACTGTAATGGTTGAATTACAGGAAATAAGCGGATTCATGCAAAAATATTTCCAGCTAATGACGATTACGAACAAAGTACGACAAACTAGTCAGTCGTTGACGACCTTGCTGGAACACGTGAGAGCACAATTAGACATGCTGTCATTAGGACACCTCTCCCCAAGTATAGTAAACCCGGGTCACCTAAAGGAAGCACTACTTGGCATACAGGCCGAATTACCCCGCCATTTAAGGCTACCAGTGGACCCCACTAAAGAATTGTGGAAGTACTATAATGCCCTTGGATGTGTGACCTTGTTAGAAAATAGACGATTATTGGTAGTGATATCTGTCCCGTTACTAGATAGCGAGAGTATATTCGAGATATACCAGGTTATAAACTTACCCATTCCCTACCCCAGAAGAGATCAAGGTTTGGGAATGATAGCTAGGTACAAGGTGGAAGCAGACTACATAGCATTAAATTCGGGGAGAACGAAATTCATGTTGCTATCAGCTGAAGAAGCTAGAAGGTGTAGAGATGATACCCTGGGGACTTGTACCTCGTTGAGCCCTATCTATAAAACTGGTAACCGCAGACTGTGCATACTAGAATTGTTTGAAGGAGGGGGAAGGAATCAAAAAGAATCTGCCAAGTAGAGGTATTAACAAACTCGGCATTACCACAAGCTATCAGTGTTTCAGACGGGGTGTGGGCAGTAGCCACACAGAAACATATCAGCCTGTCTAGGGTATGTGGGGGAGAGTCCACAAGGACATTAAGGATAAGGCCACCGTTATCCCTGGTGACGCTACCCATGGGATGTTCGGCGGTTGGGGTGTCCATCTCCTTGCCCCCCTATTACCAGATGGAAGAAAGGTATGAAGAAAAAGATTCACTCATAGAGATGATTGGTAGAGGCTTAGTCAATTGTACAGAATTATGGGAGCCGATAGTGAAGAGATTCTCTAATGTCACCTTAAATAAGATGCCAGTATTAATGAAGCCAATAGAAAATATCGATATGGATCACTTAAGGGATAAGTTAAGTGCGTTGGGAGACGAAGGTGTAGCTTGGGAAGACGATGAGCAGATCACGATAAGTTGGTCAATAGTGATGGGTACATTCCTAGTTATAGCCATCGGGGGTGTAATAATATGGAAGATTAAGAGTAAGAGAAGATTGGCGAACGACAGTCTCGTGAGCATGCAGCAACTCGAGAGGGAGATGCCGAGCAGTGTTCCTTACTCAGACAGGACTGGCGAAGAAATTGCTGAAAGACCAATGGAGGAGGCTGGCGTGAGACCACCACGTGCGGCGGAAAAACCTCCCACGGCAGAGAGGAAAACATTGACCAAGAAGAACAAACCCTAGTGAAAACATCTGCACCTACAAACACACGCACACATTACCTTGCATGTAAAACAAAAGAAAATGAAAAGAACATTTCATTGCATGTAGAACAGAAGAAAATGAAAAGAACATTTCATTGCATGTAGAACAGAAGAAAATGAAAAGAACATTACATTGCATGTAGAACAAAAGAAAATGAAAAGAACATTTCATTGCATGTAGAACAGAAGAAAATGAAAGGAACATTTCATTGCATGTAGAACAAAAGAAAATGAAAAGAACATTTCATTGCATGTAGAACAGAAGAAAATGAAAAGAACATTTCATTGCATGTAGAACAGAAGAAAATGAAAAGAACATTACATTGCCTGTAGAACAAAAGAAAATGAAAAGAACATTTCATTGCATGTAGAACAAAAGAAAATGAAAAGAACATTTCATTGCATGTAGAACAAAAGAAAATGGAAAGAACATTACACTTGCATGTTAGAAAGTAGAATAGAATTGCATGAGACAAATGCATGGTGCATGTTAAATGATGTAATTGGGTTTAGGTGTCATTTACGGGTAAATGACAAATCGGTTAGGGGAGGATTGTGGCACCTTGCATTATTAGAAATATTCATAGAAATATGATTTAATTTTTTCTTACTCGGTTTACTAAACAGGTTGTTGATTTTTTTTAAAACGGAAAATAATTGAGTTGAAAATAATTCACTAAGATTGTACTTAGACGATCCTAAGGGAAGAAGAGGAAAGAAAAGAAAAAGAGAAGAAAGAGGAAGAAAAAGAAAAAAAAAAAGAAAGGGAAAAGACATGATATCAAAACGGGCCGCTTGATGAAAACCAGATATCGGTCAAAACATCTGACCTACTTTTGCGTAGAAAGACTCATTATCAATTTGGAGTAAAGGGAAATTTTAAGAACAATGAGAACGAAATCTTAATCAGAGAAAAAGTGTTTTTGGGTTGAGGGGAGTGACCGGTGGAACTATATACAGATCCTGACCTATTAAGAATTGGAAACCTACGATAATAAAGTGGGAACATTTTCAATGTAGATAATTAAGATTTTCTGACTGTCGGGTCTGACAAAGACGGGAGGTGAAGGGGACGATTGTCTCAGTTCACAGATAGCGCCAATATTCTTCCCTGAAGTCACATCTAATTAGCGGCGGGCTGTTTGACAGAGCCCAGGTGAGAGAAAGCCAAGATTGTCATTTTTTCGTACGTGCAGAAAGGGCAAAATTGGATTTTGTTTTTTTAAAAACAAGAACGATGTAACCACGCCCGAAAGGAGGAGAAAGGATGCTCGATCAATAACAATTGGTCGGAAACGGTCACGTGATCTGCAGAAAAGAAGAGAAAGAAATGCCCGATCAGGAACCATTGGTCGAAAAACGGTCACCTGACATACGAGAGACTAAGAGAGATGGGTGTGCACCTCCCCACCAAAGGCACTGTGAGGAAGTAGGGGTGAAAACAATAGCGATAATGGGAAGTCAAAAAAATAATGCGACTTTTGGAATTATCGAGAAACCCCTGACGCCGACAGACCCACCCCGGTTTGCTGCGGCGTCAATAAAAGCAGGGCCCCAATCGACAAAAGGCAGTTCAGCCCCGGACGGCAGCGAAGAGATCACCTCGGACGACAGAGAGTTGCGGCTGAGTTGCGGCAAGAGAACTTCCAGCCCAAGCAGACGAAGAAGAAGATTACTCGAGAGCCGCAGAGAAGTTGCAGCCAAGTCGAAGACAAGAGAACTTCCAGCCTAAGTCGACGAAGAAGAAGAAATACAACTCAAGTCGAAGAGAAGAATCAACTGCGAATGATCGATAGAAATTAGCCCCAGTGTCGAACCAAACCACACTCCGACATACACAATTCTAAAAGAGTAGGCAATTCGAAATCTTTAGGTTGTGTGATAGAAGCTTGTGCCATAGTCCACAGAGCGGGTCGGGAATTGAGAACAATTTTGTTTTTATGTAACGGACATTAAGATATAAAAGGTTGTTACCCTTTTTTTTTTTCATCAGCAATCTTTTTGTCTCGTGAGTTTATTTTCTCTTTATTTGTGTTTTGCCACCCCGTCGGACTCAACTTGTATCGGCCCCAATCCCTGCTGGTCCCGTCTGTCTAAGATCTAAACACAGCGTGGGTAGACAGACCGGAGATTGGTACAGTTGCTTTAGTGACCAGGTATTGGAAGCGAGTTGGGAAAGGCGAGGCTGGTGATCATCCAACCAAGGGGTTGGAGCGGCACGCTTGGAACCAGGAGGAGCGACCAGGAGGAGCGACGTCACAGTTGGCGCCGTAACCAAGGGATTCGACCCTGGGCCAGGTGTGTAACCGTCACATTGTTTGAAACCATAATTTGCTTTCTCGTAAGTGTTTATTTTACGGTACAAATACAAAAAAAAAACGGAAAAAGATGTCTAACGTATCAGGTAACAAACATACTTTTTTTGTTGATTAGCCTCGTACAGTCATCATAATAAATGTTGATATTTAGTTTATTTTTCTTGAATTTGACCAAGGGAGATAACTGCGTGTAGTACATTTCAAGAATAATAAGACAAAGAATAATTCTAACACTCTTTCCTTTTTAACTCATAATTCTAATTCATTTTCTTATTTTCGTATTTTATTTCGTTACTTATATTAAAGTCTTAAGAAACAAGAAAATTTCCATAGAGTACTGACCTGTTATGTAATATCAGTTATCCTATACGACAATGAATGCTGGACGATATCATCACAGATAAAGAAGAGACTTGAAGCAACAGAAATGCGGATTTACTAATGAATGTCCTTAGAAGCAAAGAAAAGAGTATTGGACTGCTATGTAATATCTAATCTCCTCTATGGCAATGAATACTGGACGATATCATCACAGATGAAGAAGAGACTTGAAACAACAGAAATGCGGTTCTACTGAAGGATGCTGAGAATAACAGGTAAGCAATGGCGAAGTCTTAAAGAAAATGAAAACAAAAAGGAAGCTTATACTTAAAATCAGGAAGAGACATTTGAAATTCCTGAGGCACATAACGAGAAAAGAGGGTTTGGAAAATTTGATACTCACAAGACAGATTGAAGTTAAAGAGAGACAGATGAAAAATACATTAATTACTTTAGTGAGCTAAAGTAAATGGATGGCGGAACAGGATTCAAGGAAAATAGCAAAAAGACAAAATTTATTAAGAGCTTCAAAGGACAGGAAATTGTGAAGAGCCATGATCACTGAGGGGACGGGGACACACAAAGAAGAAGAGATCAATATTAATTGTTTCTTTATAAAGAAACATTTGGCATTAATTAACTGAGCAGCCAGTTCTATTAAATTTATAAGATCCTTCATTTAAAACAATTTTTCAGCTTTCTTAAGTCTTAAGTCTTGCCCGTATTGATGCGGGCTTTTTTTCTAACTGTTTGTTTGACGTCGTGGGGAACCTCAATATATTGACTATATCATTGTTTTCTTTTCGATTTACATATCCGTTGTATTTGTTGCTTCTGTTAAAAAATTCTCAATTGATGTGATTTTTGTTATTTTTGTACAGTTCTTTGCGATTCTGTAGCGTCAGTCCACAATGTTCGGCGAGGAAAGGTCTTTGCCAAGGCCCATAGGTTTTCACTCGCTCAGAGCCACTATAAACCATTTATCTGAGAAAGAGGTTGAATATACACTGCGTGCCAAATTATTATCGAGAAAATTCGTGACATGAGACGACGTGAAATAACCCTCGGCTTGCCTGTATCTACCCTATTGCGTACTTGTGTAGGGTCGGCGGTGAACTTTTTCAATGTTTGATGGCACCTCCCTATCGTTTTAGAAATTTCTAGGGTAGATTTACCTTTTGAGAGTTCTGAGATGATAATTTTCTTTTCAGCATCACTTAAACTGCTTTTACGGCCCATCATTTCACTAAATTCTTAGACTTTTCTAATAATTTGGCACGCTCAAATCACCGTGCTGATAACAAATATGGTGCCAGTTTGTTTACATTGTGCAGATCAGTACGAAGATTTCAGTGATTGCGCAGGTCAGTGTTGCCAACATTGTGTGAAAATTTTGTGTGAATTGATTGGACGGTTTTTGAAATATTAGAAAAAAATAATAATCGATAATAATTTAGCATGCAGTGTAATTGATATTTTTGATATTTCTGATCCATACGAAATTCTTGATCTGATAAGGCTATATAAGAACATGATACATATTTTCAGGTCGACGTTTTGGCTTTGTAGTAATTTGTGCTATTGGGCAAATCTACTTCTAGTGTATTCTTTTATAGCTCGAATTAATGTATTAAAAGTATAACCTAATCCCGGGTATGACGATAAACTACATCTGGCAGCAAAGATCGGGAGATTGGATGTTTTGAGGAGCATGCAACCACCTCTTATTTGGCTGTTATTGTCTACCCTGACAAGGGCTGTAGCACCTGTTATGGTCTCAGCTAGGGGCAAATAGTGGGCCCCCAAGCAAAACAATATGAAAGTAAATATACCTATTTATAGTAAAATTATCAACAATAGAGATTTATTGTGAAATTGCCAACAACATATATTTAGAGCAAAACCACCGATTCAGAGTTTTCCTTCTCCTAGACCGGTTGCCGCAATGACGACCATGGAGAAGATATGGATGCATACCTTTCTCAAGGGTATTAGCGCATAAAAGAATGTAATGAACGCGACTGTAATTCGAACTCGGCTCTCCGATTCTGAAATCCGAGCCGCAATCCTTTACTTCAACGCTCTTCCATGGAGAGCTGTAACGATAGCTTAAACGAACTGTGAATCTGGCTCATTTGAGTTAAGATTTGTTCTTTTCCTTTCTCTGTATCTGTGGCTCTCAGCCATTTTTATTGACCACTTTTAACAATAACTGTTCGAGTAAAAAAAATGTATTTTTTTACTGATAAGTTTAGGAAGTGTATGAAAGAAAGAGTAAATATATCTGCTTCTAGTTCATTTATGGAATGATATTCGAAATGTATCCTCCAATATTGGAACATTATACAAAAAAAAAAAATTAAAACTTGCTAGGTAGGTTATGCATTGTTTTCCTCTATCCCTCTTTGCCTTCAATCTGTCCTGTGAGTATCAAATTATCCAAGCCCTCTTTCCTCATTATGTGCCCTAGAAATGTCAATGGTCTCTTCCTGATGTTAAGTATAAGTGTCCTTTTTGTTTCCATTTTCTCTAAAACTTGCTAGGTAGGTTATGCATTGTTTTCCTCTATCCCTCTTTGCCTTCAATCTGTCCTGTGAGTATCAGAATTTCCAAGCCCTCTTTCCTCATTATGTACCCTAGAAATTTCAACGGTCTCTTCCTGATGTTAAGTATAAGTTTCCTTTTTGCTTCCATTATCTCTAAAACTTTGTCATTCGTCACATGTTCGGCCCGTCGTATCGCCAACATTCCCTGTAGAATTACATTTCTGTTGCTTCAAGTTTCCTTAGAAAAGATTTCTGAAATGTTACCTGATATTCGGTAACAGTTCATTAATCTTTTCTTTGTTTCTAACGAAATTTTTATGTTTCTTAATGCTTTGCTTAGCGTCTGGAACGCATCTTTGGCTAACCCAATGCGACCTCGGATTTCACTGTCCTACTTTCTGTCGTTTGTTATAACACTTCCTAGATATTAAAATTCTAGAAATTTTTGAATCTATTTTTAATTTGCATTTTCGGCTCAACTTTTTACTAACAAATGTATTTTTTTACTGATAAGTTTAGGAAGTGTATGAAAGAAAGAGTAAATATATCTGCTTCCTTTATATATAATTATTATATGATTTATATATTAAATTAATTTTATTATATTTTTTTTATTTTCTAATATTCTATATTAATTAATTTATATTAATATATTATATATTTTATTTTTTATTACTATATTAATATTAATATTAAAATATTAATATATATTATTATTTTTTATTTTATTAATATTTACAAAATATTATTATTTATTATCAATATATTAAATTAATTCATATAATAAATTATAATCTTTATATATTTTATCTTTATATATATATAATCCTTCCTTTATATATCCTTCTCAGTTTATATTCAAGATTTATAATCAAATTATCCGGTAGAGTAAAATGGACGCTAACTTACATCACATGATCACGTTTTCTGCTAGTTTTAAAGTTGTTTGCTTTTTTCTGTTTTTAGTATTTTTAATATGGCGTAGATTACTGTAGAAGTTCCACATGTCATTTGTGACAACAGTTCCGAAGTGAAATTGCTCTATGGACCACTAAAATATTACCGTGGACCCGCAATTTGCTATTTTTGTGTGTGTGCGGACCCACAGTAACGATACATGGACGCCCAGGTTCCATATGGACCTCGATTAAAAATCACTGCTCTCTCTATCTCTCTCTCTCTCTCTCTCTGTTTTTTTTTCTTTCTCTCTCTTCTCTCTCTCTCTCTCTCTCTCTTTCTCTCTCTCTCTTTTTCACACCAACACCTCCGTTTCGCTTATTTATATACATTTTTATTTTTTTTATTCCTACCATCCCGGAAGACCTGACAGATGCGACGCTGTGTTTGAACATATGCAGAGATACGGTGTGTACACTAAAATTTGTAAAAGCGGCAGTTGCTGTTCTTTGCTTGTGTAGATCAAGTAGGGCCTCAGGGAAACCATCTTGCACAAAAAAGGAAAACTTCAAGATTTAAATGACCATGTTTTATGGACGTTATCAAGTCATGCTGCTCCATGAAAAATGTCGAATGCTCTTTAAAACGCGGTTTCTTTAAACTGGGGCATTGAAACCTAATTAACTGTGTTCGTAAATTAATATTAGATCTATGCCGCAAATCATAAGGCCTTTCAATCGTTTTTAGAAATCTGTTCCCTATAAACGGTTTACCTTTCCAATCCTTTTGCCGATATTTTTGTTAAAACAAAAGGACGGCGACAATGAAAATGGCCACAAGAAAATAACACTGTTCTGAAGATTTTTACCCGGGATAAAAGGGTCAACATTAATTGTTGTATAATAATTGCTTGGAATTAACCATAAATTTTGTCTTTTTGTTATTTCTCCTAAAACCTTTTCCGCCATGCATTTACTCAAGCTCAATTTATGGTTTGTTATCCTCTGTACTCCTCTTGCCTTCAATCTCTCTTGTGAGTATAAGATTTTCCAAGCCCTCTTTCCTCATTATATGCCATAGAAATTTCAACGGTCTCTTCCTGATGTTAAGTATAAGTGTCCTTTTTGTTTCCATTTTCTCTAAAACTTGCTAGGTAGGTTATGCATTGTTTTTCTCTATCCCTCTTTGCCTTCAATCTGTCCTGTGAGTATCAAATTTTCCAAACCCTTTTTCCTCATTATATACCCTAGAAATTTCAACGGTCTCTTCCTGATGTTAAGTATAAGTGTCCTTTTTTGGTTTCCATTTTCTCTAAAACTTGCTAGGTAGGTTATGCATTGTTTTTCTCTATCCCTCTTTGCCTTCAATCTGTCCTGTGAGTATCAAATTTTCCAAACCCTTTTTCCTCATTATATACCCTAGAAATTTCAACGGTCTCTTCCTGATGTTAAGTATAAGTGTCCTTTTTGTTTCCATTTTCTCTAAAACTTGCTAGGTAGGTTATGCATTGTTTTTCTCTATCCCTCTTTGCCTTCAATCTGTCCTGTGAGTATCAGAATTTCCAAGCCCTCTTTCCTCATTATGTACCCTAGAAATTTCAACGGTCTCTTCCTGATGTTAAGTGTAAGTTTCCTTTTTGCTTCCATTATCTCTAAAACTTTGTCATTCGTCACATGTTCGGCCCGTCGTATCGCCAACATTCCCTTTAGAATTACATTTCTGTTGCTTCAAGTTTCCTTAGAAAAGATTTCTGAAATGTTACCTGATATTCGGTAACAGTTCATTAATCTTTTCTTTGTTTCTAACGAAATTTGTATGTTTCTTAATTCTTTGCTTAGCTTCTGGAACGCTCTTTGGCTAACCCAATGCGACCTCGGATTTCACTGTCCTACTTTCTGTCGTTTGTTATAACACTTCCTAGATATTAAAATTCTAGAAATTTTTGAATCTCCTATTTGTAATTTGCATTTTCAGCTCAACCTTTTGCTAACAACATGCATTCTGTCTTCTTGAAGTTTATGTTTAGTCTTTTTCTCGCTTTCCTTCATTCTGTAGGAGATTTTGTAGTTTCCTTTCCGTGTTTTCTATCAACACTGTGTCATCTGCATAAATTAATATTGTTAAGAATGTGGTTACCAATAAGAAATCCCGGTAGGACATTCAATTCTCTCAGAATAGTCTCGCTGTGTAGATTGAATAAGTCCGGTGAAAAGACACATCCTTGTCTTACACCCCTTTCTATTTTTGTATATCCAGTGAACACATTTTATATCCGTATTTGGGCGATTTGCTGCCAGTATAGGTTCTTAATTATTCTAATATCCTTCCCAAATATGTCAAGTTTGCTGAGCAGTTCCAACAGATCTTTGTAATGTACTTTATCGAACGGCTTTGTGTAATCTACAAAACTCAGATATACATCATTTTGCATTCATACTGCTCTTCCTGATAATATTCTGAGCATAAATATCGCGTTCCTTGTCCCAGTGTCTTTGACGAACCTGCACTGTTTTTTTGTTTTATTTCCACTATTATTCTGCCAAGTGTCCAATTCATTAAATTCGGATTATGAGTTTTGTTATTGTTGGGGCGCACCCACCTTCTCATCAGAATGGACTCTCTACTACTAATAGGACAGTTCTATAGAGTTCTGGGAGATCAGGTGACCATCACACTTCCGTCTCTCTACCGGAAGATACAGTTGGACTTTATACTCTTTCTGATTGTTACTGACTAACCTGCGTTCGTTTGACTACTAATCTCTCTGTTGTAAATACCTCTTCAGTTATACCAGTATTTTTCCCTACGTATGTGTTTGTCTTTATTTCAATACACGCACGGGGAAATACTCAACATCTCAACAGTTATATGGCTCATTAGGCTGATTGTCCGATGGTATTCACATTCATTTGCACATGTCTTCTTAAGCTGTGCTATGAAGTATATCACCATTTTTATAAATTTCATTTATTATTTCTGTATTCCTATCTATGCCGAAATCATCTACGGCCTTCAGTGTCTCTATTACAATTCTGTCTGACCCTGCCGCGTTGTTTCTGTTCAATTTGGCCAGTGAAGATTCCACTTCGGTTTTTGATATGTCCGGTCACTCGATATTTCTGTGTATTGCCGTTTGTTTTACTTCGTCGTTGAAGAGTTAACAGATATATTCGTTCCATCTCTGAATTATTTTTTCTTTCTGTAATATCATCGTTCCGATTTTTTGATGAGCATGCATTTTGTCCTGTTAGATTTCTTATTTTTTAATACATATCTGCTTTACACATTCTTTCCATTTCTGCAGGTTTTTCGTTGAACCATTCCTCTTTATCCTCTCTGCATTTCTTCATTATTTTTTTCTATAGTGTTCTATATTTTGTTCCTTGTCTTGGCATTGTTTCTTTTCTTTTTTTCCCCTTTCCAACATATCCAGAATCTCGTCTGCCATCCATTCATTGTTTGTCCTTCGTTCATATTCCTTTTGGATGATATCGTTTGCTAATGTTACTAAAGCTTCCTGTTAGTGTGTCCCACTTCGTGTTTCCATGTTCATGTTTTCCATTGTATGTGCTTTTTGCACTGCTCATATATTTTTACTTCAGATTCTGATCGTTCAAGAGTCTTGTGTATTGCAGTTTTTGTGCTGCTTTAGGACTCTTCCATTTCCGTAGTTTTAGTCTAATTTTACATGTAAATGGAAGATGGTCGTCTCCTCAGTTGGCACTTCAATAGGTTATGCAGTATACTACTGCATTCCTGAATCTTTTGTGGATTTTCACGTACGGGGTAAAAGGATATCATGACTTGTTGACACACTTTGCGATTCGATTTCGTTCGTTTTCTTTTTATTAATTGATTTGACATTGAGTCACTTGGTCCAAGGTTGCAGTTAGTTCGGGTTTGATAACCAGGTGTCTCATAGTTGTTGGAAGAGTTTGTTCCACTGACAGATTTTTCGGTCTCAGACTGGCTCCTCTCTGAGGGACGCAAGCCCTTGCTGACGCAGGTAACGGCCGATCCGGTATATGTATTTGTTTGTAAGCATTGAGATTGTTGATTTCATTTTTTTTTTCTTTTGCATTTTATCCTTGACCGCCAAGGGGTAATTTGTTCAAGATCCCAGCTCTAAGACGATTTTGACCAGAACTAAACAGCTCGTCTTAGTCATGAAAGAAGGAGGTTATATTCAGATGTCCAAGGTTCGAGAGTTCGACATCTACTACCTGCATCCAGAGAGGTAACATATCGATATGGAAATAGCATTGATTATAATACGTTTTAACTTAGTATAAATCAAAATGGCAATTACCAAATGAAATGTCAGAAGTGGATATGCATTTGGCGTTATCACGAAAAAGAAGAAGATTTTTTTAAAAATTAAAGTAAAATAGACTTAAATAAAATAAAATTAAAAAGCAAAGAAAAATGTAATTTTAAATTAATTGTATAAAAGTTCACACAGCTGACACAATTAATAGTGATAATAATCAAGCTTCATAGACTAGATCATCCCCCTCTCCGCACTACAAAGGTAGCGGAAGAGTCACTAAGGAATTCATTAAAAAAAAAAAATAGATTCTACATTTGGGGTCACTTCTCACTCTTCTCATATACAGGAGTCTAAAAAGTAAAATTTTCACCCGAAAAAGATCCTCAAAAAAAAAAAAAATCTCTGTAACTAGGTTTGGGTGATGTTCATACCAATTTATTGCAGTTTCATTCCCGTAAGAGTTGCATATTTTCCAGTGCAGATATTTGCCCCCTCTAAAATGCCTAGTTTTATTTTCATTGAGTGCTAACAGTGTGCAACCTGATAGATGGTCAAAACTGTTTCGATAGATGATCGCTTATGAGGTAAAACTGATTTATAGCTAGCTAGCTAGCTAGCTAGCTAGATAGATAGATAGATAGACTGCTTATGACGTAAAACTGACAGATAGAAAAATAGATAGATAGAAAAATAGATAGATACGAACCGACTGAGATAGATATGTATGTCTATATGTGTGTGTTTGTGAATATGAATATATATATATATATATATATATATATATATATATATATATATATATATAAAACGTTATACGTATATAATTTTATGTATACTAGTGAATATATGCACATACAAACATACAGACACACACGCATACACACACACACACACACACACATATATATATATATATATATATATATATATATATATATATATATATATTTTAGAAATATATTTTCAGAAAAAGTTTCATTTCAGATATACGTATATTGGGTCTGGCCAAAAGCAGAAATATTCCTTGCTGTTATTCATTTCGTTTTCTCCATTCCATATTTTCATTTCGTTTATTTTCCTCGTTGTTTTCTCTTTCTATTTTTTGCTTTTTTTTTTTTTTTTTTTTTTTTTCGTTTTTCTTCTGCAGTTGCCGCCGACGGCCAAAAACTTAATTCTTTGCCGAACTACCTAAGGGTGCAAAAATAATTTCTTGTACCATTTCAGCACATTCTGGTTAAAGAAGAGATCTATTTGAACTAAACGCGATTGCCAATAGACAAATATTTACCGAAAAAATATTGACTGCGTAAAAAACATTATTATGAAGCTCGTCATTACTTTTATGCGGACATTATGCTTTGTTGCCTGCTCTGCTTGCTTTGCTCTGTTCGGATGCCTTCTTTTTTTTACTGGTACATGTGTATGAGTACGCATGGCTAATTTTTACATTTTTTAAATTTTATTTAATATCTTCTTTTTTATCATTCTTTTCTTCTTAGCATTTTTAGTTTCTTTGCTGTTTGTTATTGATGCTTTTTGGGAGCTATTTCGTTACTAACGTTTTTAATCTCTTTCGTTTCATCCTTTCGTTTCATGAGCTGAGTCCGGTGTCTTGGGTGGGCGAAAAGAAAGCGTTAATATTGGCTGTTAAGGTTTTCACCATCCATTTTGTTTTTTCTCTTTACTTACATCCTTCTCAGTGAATGTAACATTCTCCTCTTTATTATTATATTTTATATATATATATATATATATATATATATATATATATATATATATATATATATATATATATATATATATACAGAGGGAGAGAACTGAATATTAACTTTTCTCTTTGTTGTTATAAAATTCACTTTTTATTTTCCTTCATTGCACAGTTTTTATCCATCTTTCTGCTAGTTAAACGAAAATCTATGTTGAGTCCTTTTAGAATATATTTTTACCATTGTCATCTACATATCCAAAATAAAAAATCTTGCTGTTGTTTTTGTTGTTGTTATTGTACTTAACGGCTAAAAAAATTAAGGTTTTGCGACATTAATGTCTTGTGGCTTTCAATGAAGCGTGCGTAATATTCCGCATTCTTCAAAATATTCAGAATTAATTTCGGGTTTAAGTTAATATTTATATTTAATGTTACAGGTAACCATCAAAGAATTAGGATTATAGATTGATAGAGAATTTATCGTTTAGTTTTTGCAATTTCGCAAAAGTTTAGTGGTTAGGATTAGGGAGTTAGCTCTAGATTTTATAAAATGTTTAGACTTAGTGGTGAATTTTAGTGTTAGTTTTAGGGTTAACTTTAGGGTTTGGCGAAAATTCCGTTAATTTTCGACAGAGACGTGTCTAGTTCCATCTTCAAAAAAAAAAAAAAAGGAATAACGCATGAAATGCCCAAGAAACAAATCTTAGAGTTGCGAAAAGGACGTCCTTCGGGACGAATCCGAACAGTAGCCGCCTGGTCTATTAATTGGGTCCCTTTTTACCCCTAAAGGGCAATCTCATTTAAAGTACGTGGGAGAACATAAGAAGGGTCAGTCAAATCTCCGAAGCAACCACTCTATATTGTGATATTTTGTCGCTGGTAACTTTTATTATCCACGGGTTAGGATTCAGGATTAGTACTAGGATTTAGGTTTATATTAAGGATTCATTGATAGAGTTAGAATTAGCGTAATGTTAT
>CAHIKZ030000224.1:3530000-3547500 GCA_903632075.3 Acanthosepion pharaonis
AAAAAATCTTTTGCTATCTCAATATGCTTTCGGGTTTCGGTGTCGCACTTTCCATCCTTCGTTAAACCACTTTCCTGATATTTAAATTGTTGTACCTGCTTAATTTTAATAACTTAGATTTGTCATTTGTAGTTTCCTTTCTTCGTCTAGTATCAACACTGTGCCATATGTATATCTTATGTCGTTAATATTATGACCACCAATAATGAATCTTAGTATTACTTGTAATTCTCTCAGAATTGAATCACTGTATAAGCCAAATAAGACCGGTGAGAAGGCATATCTTTGTCTTATATCCTTTTTCTATTTTTGTATTTCTACTAAACACATTCTCTGTTCTTATTGCTTCCAGTATAGATTTTTGATTATTTTAATATTCTTCCTATATATCAAGGCTCTTTGTGGCGTATTTCATCATAAACTTAAAAAGCTTAAGATAATATTGTTCCCATACTGCACATCTAATGTGACTTTCCGCTGAACGATATAACGTTTGTAATTACTCAATTGTACTAATTTACAACTGACAAACACGCGCACACAAATATATGTGTGTCTGTGTGTGTAAACAAAAACTCAGAGCACATTTCAAAATGCAGATACAAAATCAAATTCCTTCTGTGTTACCTACAACTAGCTAGTGACCCAAAAGTCTTAATTCCGATAACATACACACATAATATGCTGTATAGAGGCCATGACAGTAAATAAACATAGGCATTAACCTTAAACTGGAAAAGGTCCCTTTCCGCTTCTGCCATTGTCCTTAATCACATGATAATTGCGATTGGATTCGAACAATGCTATCGTTTGAGCCATCCTCGAATGAGACTTTTTAGTTGCAAAATCCCATAGTGACATATACAACCCGCCATATATATACAGTCCGACAAAGAAGTAGTAGTACTTGGTCGAAAGATCGAGTTGAAGCGTGAAACGGACAGTCAGCATGCACTGTTGTTTCCTATCTCTACACTGTCTATGTCTATATCTATAAATGAACACTCTTGCCCTATAAATATAGCAAAATTTATATATATATATATATATATATATATATATATATATATATATATATATATATATATATATATATATATATATTCATCCAAAGGGAGACTGTTTCGCTGAGGTCCGATTGCTTCAAACCGGATTCTACCCCTAGCCTATTGTCGCACGTCTATGTGAAATACGTCAGTGACCCGGAGAGCTCAATTCATTTCGGGTGAAGAGCAATGCGTTAATAGCGGTATGAGCCACTGTTTTTAAAATTACCCTTTTCTCAAGAGAACTCCACCGGATTTCCCGGGAGCATATATATTGTCATCCACAAACAGACTGTTTCGCTGTATCACAGCTCTTCAGTGTGGAAAGCCGGGATCGAAACCAGGATCGAAGCCCGACCAATTTGGTATCAGTCTGAGATTCTACCCCTAGACTATCAGGAAGGGAAAATTTAACGTTTTCTACGCTAAATACGTCAATGCTCCGGTCAATTCAATTCGCTTGAAAGCATATCATGTTACATATGGTTGTGTGTGGGCGTGATGTTAAATACTTATATGATGCATCTATTTCAAATATAGAAGTATTTACTATAATAACGTTTGAAGTAATAAAAATGTCGAATTAGACATAAATCCATTAACTCGTTAAAATTGCTTTGTTTATGTTTCGTATCCGAAACTGAGCAGATATGAAGTTTTCGAGAAAATAAATCTGATGTTCTTTCTTTACGAAAGGAAAATAGAAGCATGCGTGCAGTGACGTTCTTCGTGGCCGACTGGTAAAGCACACTGCATCTAAATGGTGGTGTACCCTACAAACGAAGGGGCACAAGTTCGATCGCTGCCGGGACATGCGTTTTCTTTACCAAGATTTATCGAATGTGCAAACCGATAGACGTAATATACAATATTTAATAAATAAAATCGGGCGTCTATTTCAAATGCGAAGTACCCACTATTAAGTATTAAAGAAAAAAAATATATAGCAATTTTTAATAAATTCAACTAATAATACTTAACTTTTTTTTCCAATTTATGAATGTTGACACATATAAAGATCAAAACTGTCAAGCTTATTTAAACCCATTCGACAAATGACGTCTTATACAATACAAGTATATTTAAATTTGAAATGTAATACTCCAAAAAAATAAAGTCAGGATGAAATTAAAAAGAATCATTTCCCTATAACACTAAAAACACAAGCATTCTTGATAATGGCCAGAGGCTACCAAAGATATTTGAACAAAATCATTGTCTTTGCACAGTTTCATCACAAGTTTCATCCAGATATGTTACAATATGTTACTGTAATATTGTAAAAGGATAATGCTTGACCACATGGTTCTTTGGTGACCATATAAAAATTGTGACCACTTGGCTGAGATGGTTACATATATATATATATATATATATATATATATATATATATATGTGTGTGTGTGTGTGTGTGTGTGTGTGTGTGTGTGTGTGTTTAGGCAGAAATCTTCATGCACATTTCATTGAATAAGACAGACAATGTTACTTTTTTTGTGTGTCTTGAATTGATTTTTTTGAATTTCCATGTGTTTTAAGACCATTGGGCTAACTATATATATATATATATATATATATATATTTGCTAAATTATGGGAATAGTTTCTCTATTTCTAGGGACATTCTGTTAATGTTATATATTTTGTGTGATTTTAATGTCGCTTTTTATTTTTATTTTTATTTTACTGTAGATTGATATATTACTTTAGTTTGTAGGCAGTTACCATTTAGTGGCCATTTCCGCTTTCTGATGCAAATACATATCGAGGTCCCGATATTTATTGTGTGTACTGATGTTCTTTCTGGTGTTTTTTAATTATTTGTTGCATGCTTACAGTGCAGTTCTAATTTTAGTTTTAGAGAATTACTGTTGGATATTTTGTGCTATTTGTTTGATCTGGGGAAGTGTTTATCAATGTATTTTTAAACGAATTCACCCCATATAAGACAGTAAAGCCACTAATGCACAACACACAAGAGGTTACTGCGTGCGAGAGAATTAGAAAATAGAAGCATTATTGAACAATAGAAGAGTAAGCATCAAACTTATATGGAAAGCAAGAAACTGGAAGAAAGTTCCACAAGCGAGAAGTACGGGTAAAGAAATTGTTAGAATGGCGCTTACGGTTATATCAACCAAATTCAAACTTTAAACCGATAGGACCTTGTTATTAATCTATTAATGAACTTGAATTCATAAAGTCTCTTTACCATAGCAAAGAGCGATATTTATTTGTAATTATTTACAAAATGTGGCACAAGGCAATGGGGGGCAGTCTACTTCTCTCTTAGCATTAAACCTAGCTAGCCACAAACACTGACCGAAACATACCACAATATTCCTAACACCAAAACAACACATTCTTCTTACTTACCTTTCTTACGACATCCACCATAATACCTCATTGTCTCTATGCTAATCCTAACTAGTCTCCATATGTAAAATTCATTGTCTGTGGTGGGGGAAATAAAACAACAATTTAAAAAAACTAGCCCCAATGAGTATCATAGTAAATATTTCATTCGAACAATTGCCATAAAAGTATTTATAGAAAAGACACAGAGAAGCAATACAGTGAAAAAGTGACTGCAGCCGAGACGCCGGGACAGGACCAATAATATTGCTGATTCTTCTTCGGATTTTATCAAGAATCTCTAAATATAAAGCAGAAGCACCGGACCAAATGTGGCAGCAATATTCGAAGCATGGACGAATGGTAGACATATAAATTTGTAAGATAGATTCTGATTCTAATTTAAATTATTCCACCCCAAGCAAGGCAATAAAGCCACTAAGACACAGGGGGCTACTGAGTGTTAAAGAATAAGAAAAGAGAAATATTTTTTTAAGAAATACAAACAACAGAAGAAGAGGGATCAAGAAGACAATAGATAACGACTAACATTCCATTTAATTTTTTGAAGATCAAAGTTAGTTGGGAAGCAAGAAGCCAGAAGAGAGTTCCACAGTTGAGAAAAGAAACTGTTAGAAAAGAACAACTACATCTAGCCAATTCAACTGTAAAATGATGAAACCTAACTGCTACTAATCTTGTACTATACTTAAATTCATAAAATCTAGGTACTATGACAGAAAGTTCATCTGAACAATTACCATGAAAGAATTTATAGAAAAGGCACAGGAAAGTGACATTACAGTGGTGGGAAAAAGACGGAAGTTGGGATGCCATGTCAGGACCAATAATATTGCATATTCTTTGGATTTTATCAAGAATCTCTAAATATAAAGAAGGAGCACCAGACCAATATGTGGCAGCAATAGTGGAAGCCTGGACAAATAGTAGACTTATAGATATGTAAGTTAGATTCAGGAGAGAAAGATTGTGTAGTACAACACAGTGAACCCAATTTCTTAGCAGCTGACCTCAGCAATGGATTCAATATAGACTTTCCACTTTAGATCAGCCGAGAAGACGCCACGAGTCACTCTTCTAGAGGTTAGCATCAGCCATGGAAGTCAGAAAGTTGTCTCTCAGATGATTAATAGAGAGCAGTTTTTGTTTTGTTTTGGGGGCACTAAAATTAACACACCGTCCTTTGATCCAATTAAAAACAACAGTCGATCTTATTTTTTAGATCAGCCGCCAATTTCACTTTATCGACCTGATCAGACTTACTATCGAGACAGGAGTAAATATTTGTGTCATCCACATAGATACCAAGTTGAAACTTGATGTCACCAGGAAGATCATGGATGAAAATTTAAGAACAAACTAGGACCAATAATAGAGCCTTGGGCATTCCTGCATTAGTACGAAAGGATCTAAAAGAGTGGCCGTTCAGGACAACTTTCATTTCGTAATTGTATAAGAAAGACTGCTTCAGTTCAAAAATTCATCCTTAGACACCATAAATTTTCAACTTGTAAAGAATTCCGGTATTCCAAACCCTGTCGAACTCTTTCGAGATATCAAAAGCAACAGCCTGAACTTCACTAATCTTGTCTAAAGCCTGATAAACTCTTTCAACAATAATCGTTAATACATCGAGAGTCGACCTAGAGAAACAAAAGCTATATTTCTTGTCGGAAAATAGAAGATAATTTTAGGCATTGGATAGACTTTAGTTTAGTGTTAGAACTAAGCTTCGACGGATGAAGGGCAAGCAAATCGGTTCCAAGGAAACCGACAGCAGCACATAAGATTTGATTATAGCGGTGAAGGTTCCGTGCAGGACCATACACACATTTTGAAGGGCCGAAAACAGAAATCTGCCACAGGGTCCCCAAACACACCCCACGCAGGTTTTTATAATCCGTCCTTCTATTTACCCGCAGAAGAAAGATTCACACCTTTCCCCCAAGGGTATTAGCACGTAAGTGAATGTAATGGAATTCGAACTCGGCTCTTCGATTCCTCAATCCAAGCCGCTATCCATTACTCCACCGTGCCTTTTTTATTATTTTATCTATATATATTTACTTAAATATTTGTATCTATAAAAAGAATGTATAAACATAAAAATGTCTCAATATATATATATATATATACAGAAAGAGTAGTATAATAAAGAGTTGAGTGATACCTGATATATATATATATATATATATATATATATATATATATATATATATATATATATGCAGCATATCTTCATTCAAACATGTTTTATTGAATAATATAGACATATAATATATATTTTAAAATGATCCTAACGTCAATGTCTTGATGTTACTATGAAATTCATCCAGGAGGAGGATGTAGTTTTTTTCCTGCCCAAGTACTTTCGATCTCCTCAAAGATCATCCTCAGGGGTAAATTACAAATACTAAGTTATTGTAATTGTTATAAAATCTGTATTTCGTTGTGATGGGGATTAAAAAAAAAAAAAAAAAGAAACGTATGAACGTACTCTGACCAAGTTGACCAGAAATTGGTAGCATGGAAAATGGAATTAAATGTTTATTATATGCAGTTCAAAACGTTGTTGATACACTCGTAATAAATTTTGTTGAATGTTGGTTGGTTTGGATATAGAGAGCCGTCTAATTTGTTCATCAACGATGTAATTAGAAAGCCATTATTAACGATGATTTGTTTAATTTTTTTTAATTCAGTTAGAATATATATATATATATATATATATATATATATATATATATATATATAATAAAGTAATAGAATTTTGGGCAAATCATTATAGTAATTCATCGAGTCTAGAAGAATCTTCAACAGAATGCAGAATACACTGTACGGCCGTTTCGTCCTATTTTGGAATTCATCAGCAGCGCGCATCCACTACCGAGATTTGAACCCGGACTGTTTCGATACAATGCAAGCGTCATACCAACTGTACCAACTGGCCTTGGTGACGAAGAATAAACTAAACGATCCTTGCTTGGCCCAGCTAATGCTCTGCGATGGTGCGGTGTGGTTCGGTAGAAAGGAAAAATGTTGTTCTTGGGGTACAATCCGTTCGGTTATGAATACTTGGATAAGTATCACCACGGAATTTGTGAGTAGGATGAAACGGCCGTCCAGTGCGTTCTGCATTCTGTTGAGGATTCTTCTAGACTAGATGATTTACTATATATATATATATATATATATATATATATATATATATATATATAATAAAAATAGCATAGTAGGATCGCAAAACTAGTCGAACAGATAGTGACGTTGCATAGTTGGACTTCCATTAATTTTCTTTTGATTCTTGAACATTATATTCGTATGAAAAATAAAAATGTCAGAGAAAATTATTACTTTTTTTTGCATTTTAAGACTTCTTCATTAAACATTCTTTTTTCTACTTATAAACGCCGTGTCCTTTCAGGATGAAGCTCTCCACAGCTTCCTAGCCTTTGTAGCCGTTGTAAATATTTGACTTTTTTTTTTAGTATTCATCCCTTTTCCTGTTATTCCATCCATTTCGTTAGGTAAGCTGCTCGATGTTTCCCTCTGCAACTCTTGCTATAAGTAGGTCCTTTGAGTGTTAAAATATTCAAAGACGTTTTACTTCATTATGCATCCTAGAATGATCATCAGAATAAAAGGACTTATTTCATTGTAGCTCTTCCTTTATCGTTGTTATTGATAATTACATGACCATCATCATCAGCATCACCATCATCATTATTGCTAAGATGACCATCATTTTCATCATCATAAATACTCATGATAATATAACTATCATTAACATGATCATCATCATCATCATTTTTCAAAGATGATGATGATCATTTCATCCTCATCAGTTATAATATAACCATCATCATAATCATCTTCATCATTCATAGCTATTGAAAATAATATAATCATTCATTATTCATAATATCATCATCATCATTATCATCATTATCATTATCATCATTATCATCATTTGTATCATCATTATCATCATTATCATTATCATCATCATCTGTATCATCATCATTATCATCATCATCATTATCATCATCATCTGTATCATCATTATCATCATTATCATTATCATCATCATCATCATCATCTGTATCATCATTATCATCATTATCATCATCGTCATCATCATTATCATCATCATCATCTGTATCATCATTATCATCATTATCATTATCATCATCATCATCCTTATTATCATCATCATCATCTTCACAGTTATTAAAAAAAAATATGACCAGCATTATCATTTCATTATCATAATTATTCATATGTCCAGAATCATGATCGTAATCGTCATCACCATGATTATTCATATCATCATCATCACCATCATCATAATTTATAATAATATGATCACCACTATAAACCATCATCATCATCATCAATAATAATAATATGATTATAATGATGATGATCATAATAACCATCATAATCATTAATTCTATTATAATTAACTAAATTACTTCTGTTCGTATAATTGGAAACTAATGTAAAAAATGATTGCCTTTGATGATGATTTTTATTAATTTCTCTATATTTATACTAAATGTAAATTCCAATGGAAACAAAATATTAAGATATTGTTACGGCAATCTTCTTCGTGAAGTGTGCTTGCACGGCCTGAAAATCATAATTTAAATTGCCGTGTTTTTTGGGTTTTTTTTTCCTGGGTTCGAACACTAAACACTGTCTACTCAAATGCTATGACTATACGTATATTCCTTAAAGCAAAAACATCACGAAGAAAATAGACATCATATTTGCCTATGGCTTTGTTTTAAACTTTTTGAATTGTTGGTTGAGAGAAGTTTTGCTTATACAAACCAGAAACTATTGAAAACATCTGATTAATAAAGAATCGAAACTGTCCTTTACCTCAACAATAAAACCAGGTCTAAGGTTCAGAGCTTTGAAAGCTTGTGTTTGTAAAGCGGAGAATTGCCTTAATTAAGTACATGGGCATATGCCCAACCCATTCAGTGTCAAAACTGACAAAGATCTTCCTTCGATACAGTCGTTATAGTCACATGCTCGAGTTAAGTTACCATTTTCCGTCCTCTCCGTAAGGAGACAGTATGTAACAGCTTCAGGGGGACAACATCGAAACGCGAAACACCGAAAAGAAAAAGAGCGAAAGAACAATGAAATTTAAAAAAAAAAAAAAAGACAAAACATTTTCTTCTTTTGTTGGCGAGCTTAATCGTCCTCGAACGCTTGTATCACCAACATTTCCCTTCTTCTGTATGTGTCAATGTGTCTTCCCTTCCGCTTGTTTATAGCCTTAGGTGTTACAATGAGAGCATCGGAAGCCGGCTTGGATCGGCAAGGCCTCTCAGCTTTGCCTCGACAAGCGAACAAGCTCCTTCTTATCCCGACTAGCTTTCTCGTCTTTACCTTCTGCTCCTCTTCGCTTCCAACTTTTTTTCCTCCCTTTTGAAAACGTTCATGAAGAAAATTCAGAAACCAACGAATGAAGAAAGAAAAAAAAAAGAGATAGAGAAATACAGCCAAAACGAAAGTGATAGTGAAAATAAAAACAAAAAAAGACTCCGTTCTAGAAAAGAAAAAAAAAACTTACCTAAAATTAATAACTCCTCCTCACGATAGAAAGATGAAACCCAATTTCCTGGTGAAACACATCGAACTGTTTGGGACGGATATGAGACTTGGCGTGCCACCCATTTTGATATCCATTCACCGGCTCAAAGGGGAGGGGAGAGACGATGAGATACTCCATTTTGTTTCAAAATGCTGGACCTGCCCCATGTGACAACGTTGCTGACATTCTATGGCCGCCCAATTTCCGGCCGTTCTACGTTTGAAGTGAAAGAAGACGATGAAGAACGAGGGAAGATGCTGAGCAAGAATCAAAATCATCGAAGAGTAAAAAAAATAACTTGAAGGAGAAGAAAAAGAAAGAATTGATAAGAATGGAAGATTAAAGAAAAAAGACAGTTGACAATCTATGGCGAATTTGTGAAATGGAATGGTTGTTAAAAAATCGTTTCACGGTAACAAAATTTCAATTGTATGAGTTTTGTTTTGGGGACGTTTTTGTGAACTTTATTTTTCTGATTTTCTTGTTACTCTTTGCTTAACTTCTTTTTTCTTGACGGTCACGACAAAGCTAATGTTCCTTTTTTTTATTTTCCAAGTACAGTTTTATTAAAGTTTCAACACGGCTGCTTTCTATCAGTGTCTTTATTTTTGTTTTATAACTTCATATCTTTTATTTCCTTTCATTTCTTGTCCTCCAGAAAAAATATTTGTAACTGAAACGTAGTAAGCAAATAAACAAAGAAAGATGTTTACGCTATGGACAAGCACATCGTGTAAACACGTAAATAAATAAAATCAGAATGGATTTTTAAAAAAATAAACAAATGAAGAACCAAATTGACTAAAACAGTCATTATTCGTTAAAATAAAAACATTTGTTTCTCTCGAGAGTATTCGGCCATTTCTTTTTGTCTTTTCTTTTATACATGTAGTATTATTTAAAATCTTTAATCAAATCAATGAATTATAAACTAGTCAAGACAAAATATTTCCTTTGGGAAAAAAATCATAGAATTACAATTGAAACATACTGATATGGAATGAATCTAAAACACTTCTGTACCCGGAAGTACTCGTACATACGCATGCGTATAAATAATAGTGTAAAAAATATTCAAAAAGTGCATGTAAAAATATAGTAAAGATACTGTCAAATGAATAGACATATACATGCACACACATACATGCACACACATATATACACACACATACATGCACACACACACACACACACGCTTGAATATATACACAATTAAAATAGTATATTGAAGTGCACACGGGGAAACAAGCAAACACGTACGCGTCTCAACAAATGCGTTATCTTATGGGCGCGTGTGGCCGACTGGTTAACGTTTGCTTTTCGAATCTCACAATGGTCGATTAAATTTGATTACTTGATATTATCGGCTCGCTGAGGCGATTCCAGCATCTAAAAACCATAAAATCGTACGTGACTGAAAAGCAAACAACGGAATGACCCAAGCCTTGTGAATGAATTTGAGTAGACGCTCCTATTTAGAAACTGTCAATTGTTGTGCTAGCACGGAGTCACAAGTCATCGTGGCCGAGTGTTTTGATCTATTGATCACGACAGGCACACTCACCCAGAGACTGTAACTGATGTCCATTCCGCATAGTTACACCGGTCGGAACCTCAATAATGAGGAAAGAGGGTTTAGATAGAAATTTCAAATGTATTTTTTTGGTGTTAAAAATGAGAGTCCTTTTTTTCCATTCTTCTATAATCTACAGATTAAAAAGTTTCTTTTTTATAGACTGCATTATAACTGTCTATTTTTACAATATGTTCATTGATAAAATCGCTTATATTTGTTTTGTAAAAGATGTCTTAATAGCATGAATTTTTTAATTGTCAAAATTAACATGTTTTTGTTTATTGTTCCTAAAAGTGAAAAAAAAAAAAAATTTTCAGTATTGGATGCGCGTTAATTTTAAGAGATTTCGAATTGTGTACAAAAGGAAAACAGATTTGTGAAATTTTATCTTCACCATTGACACGTTTAATCATTTTTGAGTGTGAATAATTAAACGTGTCAAAATTGAAGATCTCAGATTAACCAGTTTGAACTGTTAGCGAACACATCTAGATTTTAGTTTAATAAACCTTAAAAACGTCTTAAAAAAAACCTAACGTGCTCAAAATAATCTAGAAAAAGCATTCAAATCTCTCTAAATAATATGCGTTATCATTATTTTCTATTAAAAAAACTCAACTAAACCACAAAAAAGGATCATATTCATTATCTTCTATAGGCATAAAAATATCTCAAATTAAATTGACAGATTGTAGCAATGCATCTTCTATTTTTATGTACCATGTCCCTCCAGCACATTAGCGATCATGGCTCTCAACAACTTCCTGTCTTTTGTAGCTCTTAATAAATTTTGTCTCTTGTTATCAATCCTACATCCTGTTTTGTCATCCATTTACACAAGTTCTCTAAGTAGGTTTATGCGCTGTTTTCTGCTGTATTGACTGTAAATGCTGAACATTTTCCTTACAGAGGAAGAGGAAACTTGAGGAAACAGAGATGTGGTTCTACAGAAGGATACTGAGAATATGACGAATCTGTCCTGGGGGTATCAAATTTTCTAAGCTCTCTTTCTTCGTTATTTCAATTGTCTCTTTCTGATTCTAACTATAAGCGTCCATTTTGTTTCCATTTTCTCTAAGCCGTCGTCGTGGCTCGCAAGTTCGGTTCGTAGTATTCCCCGCGACTGTGAGGAGATTGCAAGTATTTCATATCTGATGAAACTAAGTTGTGCGAATAGTGCAGGTTTTATCGACGCGGAAATTGTAATCAGCATGTCGAGATAGAATTCCGGCCGAATTCGTAACGTTCACTTTTCCTTGTGTAAGGTATGAATCCATATCTTTTTCCCCTCCCCTAGCTATGGGTTAAAATAGTCTGTGCTCTGTAACCCGAGGAAAGGGTAATTCTGACCTCAAAACCTGAGATCCCACTTGCTACAGAAAATCATTTTATCAGTTTATTATAGTTGCATTGGTATGTGCTTTCTCTGCATTTTTATATATATATATATATATATATATATATATATATATATATATATATATATATATTTCATTGAAAATGATTGACTTTTAATTTTGCTTTTGCTTTTTTCACCAAAGTACTTACCTTTTTGGTCTGCTGGGTCATGTAATTCAATCATTGTGTATTTAGGCATCAATTTCTCTTTTATACAAGAATATATATATATATATATATATATATATATATATATATATATATATATATATATATATATATATATATTTAAAGACATTTATATGTTTAACATTCTTTTTATTGATACAAGTATTTAAGTAAATGCTCTGTTTATAATAAACAGTATTAAATAACATTTAACGGCCTGAATGTCCGAGAAATTTTCATAGACATTCAGGCCGGTAAATGTTATTTAATACTGTTTATTATAAACAGAGCATTTAATACTCTTTATTATAAACAGAACATTTATTTAATACTGTTTGTTATAAACAGAGCATTTACAGAGCATTGATACTTGTATCAATAAAAAGAATGTTAAACATAAAAATGTCTTTAAATAACTGTCGGACTTTGACCATTTCATAATGTGTGACGTCATTGGTTTACATTTCATACGCTATGAGCAGTTATGAATGGAAATTAGAGATTCATGGAAGATTGAAGTTTATAAACAGTAAATTCGACCTTGCCAACCGAACCATCTTTTGTGGCCGAGGGGTTAGGCACGTCAAGCTATATGACGGTTCCGTATAGGATACAGGTTCGAATCCTGTCGAAGGACGTATATTTTCTATGAAAATTTCTCGGACATTCAGGCCGGTGAATGTTGTTTAATACTGTTTATTATAAACAGAGCATTTACTAAAATACTTGTATCAATAAAAAGAATGTTAAACATAAAAATGTCATAAAATAATTGTCAGACTTTGTCCATTTCATTATATATATATATATATATTCACGGACAAGCTTCTTAGTTTCGTTATTAAAAGGAAAGAGAAAATTACCGTGTTGATACATATTAATTTATTCCGAGTATTTTCGACATTAGCACGGTGTCATCATCAGGGTGTTGCTTTTTTCTATTGTAGTGCACATCATTTTTCTAAGACAAAATTGTTGTGCTCATCTAAAAGAATTCTTGAATATTCAAGCTGGTAGGTGTAAATGGCTAAAAAAACAGGGCCATCTACTCGAATATGAATATCCCTCAAAAATAACGTTTAAAGAAAATAAATATAAAAAAAATAATATCTCGGATTTAATCCATTTCCTAATATATATATATATATATATATATATATATATATATATATATATATAGATGTAGATATAGATATATATTGGGCAGAGTGTGACGCTCAATAAAGAGAGAATAGGCTGCACTAATGTGATACGCAAGATATCTTGGTGCAAGCAAAAAGAAACGTTCTCACCGTTCCAAAGGCCTGTTTTCTTCCAAAGATGTCGTTGGTTAGATATTGTAATCAGAGTTTTATCGGTGTTCTTTCCTTTAACTTAAAAATGAACTCTGCTTTGCTGTAAATCCTTTCGTAGCTGAGCGGTCTAAAAGCACGCCGGACTATACGGTGGTTTTTTTTTATATAAGGTGGAGGTAGGTTTGAATTCTTCCGAGGGTCACATTTTTTTTTTCGTTCAAGACTTCGGAACACCTAACCTTGTAGATATTAATTATCCTTTTTTTTCTGTTTTTTTTTTTTTAAGAAAACAGAGATATCTACTCAAACACGATTATCCACTAAATACAGTGCTTATTGTAATGAGATATCGCAAGTAATGAAAACAAATCAAATACTGACTTATACCCAAACCAAATTATGAAGCGTCTTTTCTGTGGTCCGAACAAAAAGAAAGAAATTTATTAAATGATTTTTTAAAGTAGCTTCACTAGAAACAAAGAAACAGGTACTAAATTGTTAGATGATATCTGTCTGTCTGTATGGCAGTGAGAGCTGGGCAATCTCCTCAAAGATGAAGAAGAGACTTAAAGCAACAGAAATATAGTTCTACAGAAGAATACTGAAGTTCGAACATGTGATCAACGGCGAAGTTTTAGAGAAAATGAAAACAAAAAGGAAACTTATGCTTAACATCAAGAAGAGACAGTTGTGGTTTCTAAGACGGTTTGGAAAATCTGACACTCACAGGATAGATTGAAGGAAAGAGAGACAGAGGGAAACAGTGTATAACATAGTGAGCTTAAGTAAATGAATGGCGGAACAGGGTTTAGGAGAAATAACAAACAAAATTTATTAAGAGCTATAAGGGACAGGAAGTTGTGGAGAACCATGATCGCCTACGTCCTGAGGGAATATGGCACATAAAGAAGAAGTTCGCAGAAAAACATTCAGCGAGAGAGAGAGAGAGAGAGAGAGAGAGAGAGAGAAGTCGTTTTCAGTGAATTTGCAATGCTTTAAAATAATCTAATAAGAGTTTACTGTGTTCATTATGTGGAAAAAAAGATCGCAAAGGCCTAACAAAAGGCAATGGAGAGACAGATCCAAGCCGCAAATTCAAATCGCTCCTGGCATGCTTTTCTCTTTTGGTAAAGATTTTAATATTAAACTTTTCGAGATGGTCACTTCCGTGAAGAAGGACAAAAGGCGCTTGTTTTCTTGTCATCGTCAAGTAGATTGAAAATTCTGTCCTTTTCTTCGCATTTTTGTTTTTTTTAATAAATTCATACCTTAAAGCTTTCATGGATGTATTTTTAATCTGATTACAAACATGTATACCGCCGACAATTATTTTATTTATTTATTTATTTTTAATTTTTTAATTCTTTTTTTTTTTTTATTGTTGTCAAAGTAGAATACGAATTGTCTCTTGCATACGGATTTCACCGGTTTTCGTTATTTTTCACCCACACTGCTTATTGGGACGGGCGGGTGATGTAACGGTTATAGGACCTGGGAATGAAATCAGTATGCCGAGTTCAAACTTCATTTCTCACTAATACGAAAGGCATGAATCCAATTCTTCTCATCCAATTACCAGAACAATATCAGAGCATAGCTCTGATTTCTAGCCTTGGATGAAAAATCAGAATGGTTTTTGGGAGGGTTCTTTTAGGATTCCCTCATACACACATACATACATATATATATATATATATATATATATATATATATATATATGTGTGTGTGTGTGTGTGTGTGTGTGTGTGTGTGTGTGTGTGTGTGTGTGTGCGGGTGGGTGTGTGTGTAGGAGGACGAAGTTTCAAATCTTGTCGGAGAGCATATTTTCTATATTAAGTGTATCGTTTATGCGACCCGGTAGATGTAATTCAGAATGTAAAGAAATAAAACATGGCGTTTTCTCAATATGGGTATATTCAAAATAATATTTGGAGTAGTACAAAGTATATATAGATACATTTATATATATATATATATATATATATATATATATATATATATATATACACTGCGTGCTAAATTATTATTGAGATAACTTTTTTTCTAATATTTCAAAAACCGTCCAATTCACACTAAATTTTCACACAAGTTTGGCAACACTGATAACAAATATGGCGACAGTTTGTTTACGTTGCGCAGATCAGTACAAGAATTTCAGCGATTGCGCAGTTGAGTGTTGCCAACATTGTGTGAAAATTTTGTGTGAATTGATTGGACGGTTTTTGAAATATTAGAAAAAAAAGTTATTTCGATAATAATTTGGCACCCAGTGTATGTATGAATGTATATATATTCGTATATATATATGTATATATATGTGTGTGTGTGTGTGTGTGCGCGCGCGTGCGTGTGTTTATGTATGCCTGTGTGTGAGTGTGTGTAGGCCACGCGTGCCATGCGTGATTAGTCAAGAGAGACACTTGAACGACTTTTACGAAATAAGTTGTCACAAAATACCTTATCAGTATTAAAAAAAAAATATTTCTAAATATTGATGAAATAAAATAATTTCTCAAAGTAGGGATAGAATTTCAGAAAATGTTCATTTGAATCTAGTGGAGGTCGTAATCAACTCTGAGCGCCGGGCCTTGTTTTAGACAACCAATATGGCTTTCGCTTCTCTATGTCAACTGCTGAAGAAACGATTATTGCTTTATATCAAGCTTTAGATAAAACTGGTGAAGATTGTGTTGTTGCTTTGGATATCTCGAAAACGTTTGACAAATTTTGGCGTACCGGTCTTCTTCATAAGTTCAAAAGTCATGGTGTCTCCGAACGAATTTTTGAATTGATTGGACCTACTTTGTTCTTAATTGTCATCGTTGACCTTCCTGATGACATCAGTTCTCAACTTGATACCTATGCTGCTGACGCAACTATTTAGTCCTCTCTCGATAGTAAAATCTGATCAGTTTCATAAGGTCAAATTAGCAGCTGATCTTAAAAAAAATGACATACACTCTGTTGTTAACTGGGGCAAGAAATGGCTTCTTAATTTTAACTTCTCCAAAACGAAACTTCTCTCTATCAATAACTTGTAAGACCCATTTCTGCCTCCCATCTGAATGGTTGATACTAACCTACATGATAGTGACTCGTTAGCTCTTCTCGGGTTACATTAAGTGGAAAGATTATATTGAATCCATTGGTAGGTCTGCTGCTAAGAAAGTTGGTTCACTGTGTCTTACATATTTACAAGTCTACCATTCGTCCACGTTTTGAATATTGCTGCCATATATGGTCAGGTCTTCAATTCCAGTCTATTAATGTCTATTTCATTCTACTTATATCTATCATCTATGTAAGTAAGTCTATTCATGTCTATCATATATCTATATCAATCTATTTACATCTGTTTATTGGTGTTTGAAAGCTGATAACAAAGTTGGTTACAAAGTAAATGTACATTATTAGGTTTAATTTAATTTTGATTATAAACTTTTAAGTCTTTTAAAATGTATTAATTTATGCGGTTCAGGTGACATTGTTATGTACTAACTGCATTTACTAATCATAAAGGGAAATGTCTAGTGCAATTCTGCAACGCCCAGTATTTTAAAAAGTATTTTGAATTTTTTGTGTGTTTATAAACGTGCCGATTTCGACATTATCAAAAATACGAGGGGTAACAATAGAAAACTTTTAATTTATTAGTAATTTTCACCTATTTCCTCGACGAGCGTTTCTGTAATTAAACTATAATGCTAAAGTATCTAAAATTCAACAAAATATTAGATTACTTAGAAAATTTTCATAATTTTTAAGATTATGGGTAGTTACAAAATTGTTTAAAAAAGCATTCACGTTGTATTCGTCAAGTAATTTTTACAGCTATGTACCATTTATTTAAAAATGGCAAACATTAATCTACGATAAATCTGTCCACACCTCATAAAAATACCCACTTCTGCGTAAATTCAAACTAAAAGTAAGTAGTATTTGTTTTAATTCCGATTACTTAAATTTCGAATCAGTTAATCTTCCTAAAACGAAGTTTAAGAAAAGTACATTTTATTATTGAAAGATTTTTAATA
>CAHIKZ030000224.1:3550000-3585000 GCA_903632075.3 Acanthosepion pharaonis
ATTAACTAAACCAATCCCATTACATGAGCAATTACGAAGAAGAGAGACCATTAAAATTCCTAGAGTACATAATGGGGAAAGGTAGCTTAGAAAATTTAACACTCACATGACATATTAAAGGCAAAGTAGACAGAGGAAAACAGCGAATAAAATTCTTAACAAATGGCTGGAAAAAAAATTGGACAAAAATTCGTAAGAGCTACAAAAGACAGGAACTTGTGGAGAGCAATGATCGCTCAAATCTTGAAGGAACGCGGTACATAGAAGACAAAGATAGGAAAAATAGTTTGCAAAATTTCCAGTTGTTAAGAAATAGGAAAATTTCGTTAGTAACAAAGAAAAGAATACTGAACTGTTATGTAATATCAATCATCCAATATGACAGTGAATGCTGGACAATCTCCTCACAGATGAAGAAGGGACTTGAAACAACAGAATCTGGTTCCACAGAAGGATGTTGAGAATAAGATGGACAGAACAATTGTGTAAAGATGAGGTTTTAGAGAAAATGGAAACAAAAAGTAAACTTATACTTAACATCAAGAAGAGACAGCTGAAATTTCTAAGGCTTCCCTGGGTCTTTTCTATAAATACTTTTATATTTCTTCTGGTGAGCTTTCTTTAGTACATAGACTTTACTAGATCAGTACTAGATTGGCGGCAAAGTCTCATCATTCTACAGTTGAAATGGATAGATATAACCAGTAGCCCCATGCTAACCGTTTCTTCTATTGCACTTGTCACCTGTGAAACTCTTGTCTGGCTTCTTGCTTCCAAGTCGATTTTGATCTTCAAAATTTTAAATGCAATGTCAATTGTTATATTGTTTTCTTAATTCTTGTTCTTATAATGTTCTCTCTCCTTAACAGACGTTTTCTTATATTCTCTAATACTCAGTAACCACTTCTATCTTAGCAATTTTATTGTCTTACTTGGGGTGAAATGGTTAAATAAAACAATCCTCCCTCATAATCCCTCCTCAAAACCCTGTTAACACATCAGTTGTTGACCTAGAGAAATGAAAGCCATTTTAAAAGAATGTGTGAAGTGAGTTACTTAATCAATTCAGAGTTATTGAGAATGCTGTTTCTCTTTTTTTCTTCTTCTTCACTAGGATGCAGGGGGTTGCAGAAGATTTGGAGCGAGAGCAGATAGGGGTGATAGAAGAAAGAATGAAGAGAAGGATAGGGGATAGATCAAGGTAACTGGAGATGTCGATTGACATTACATTTGAATAGTTGGAGATTATAGCTCTCAGGGAAACAGTAATAGGGAAGGGTGTTCCACAGGCGAGAGGTGCGAGGTATGAAGCTACTGGAGTAGAAGAGACGGCTACATTTAAAAGTTTCTAAAGTGAAAGGGTGAGAGCGGGATGCCAGCCTCGTAGGGCGCTTGAATTCATTGGAAATATTTATTTTGATGCGTACCATAAATCTCGACTAAAACCGAAATCTATACGATCCATTTAAACGAAGAAAAATGTTTACCATTCGTCCTTGCTTTGAATATTGCTGCCAAATACAGTCCGGTGCTCCTCCTATATGTTTAGAGATTATTGATAAAATCCAAAGAAGAATCTGTAATGTTATTGTTCATGTCCTGGCATCTTGTCTTCAGTTACTTTCCCACTGTTGTCATATAGTTTCCCTGTACCTTTTTTATAAATAATTTCCTGGTAATTGTTCCGATGAACTTTCCTCTATGGTACCTCAGCTTTAGGAATTTAAGCACAGTACTAGATTAGCGGCAAGGTCTCATCATTTTATACTAGAAATGTCTAAATGTAACTGTAAGTTCTATGCTAATCGTTTCTTGCATCAACACTTCTTGCTTGTGGAACTCTCTTCCGCTTTTTTGCTTCCCAGCCAAATTTTATCCTCAAAAATATAAATGCAATGTTAATCGTTATCTTCTGTCTTCTTAATCCTTCTTTTATTGTTCTCTTCCCCCTTTTTTTCATATTCTTTCATACACAGTAAACCTTTGCGTGTTCATATTTAAGGGTGAAATGGTTAAAAAATGTTTTAAGGAAAAAATTGTAAGGAAAGAACTTCCTCCTTACCAATTCACTCCGCCAGAAATTTGGAAACGGCATGCTTTACGGCTTGGCATTTGCGCAGGAAGTTTCAATATGAACATTTCCGAGTGTTTGGTTGTCATTCTGAGGACAGTGCATGCAGAGGATTCAGAAATAGTTGGATGAGTCTAATGGTGACTACAATGGTGTTTGGAGTAATCACTAGTGATTGCGATGTCAAGCCTCTACTGACCTTTCGACAGGGCCTCTGACTCAACACAGAGGCCTACATCAAGTGCCTTGAGGAGGTAGTGCTGTTCTGAGTCAAGAGGTTGTCTGCTCTTATATCTGACAACAAAACTCTGCACCATCCCACACAAGCAGGAGAACCCAGTCATGGTTGTTAGACAATTTCTGCGACCGCATCACCTCTTGCATCTGTCCACCTAACTCCCCAGACTGCGACCTTCTTGATTATAATGTGTGGAGTGCAGCTGAGCGAGAGACCAATAAAAATCCTCGTAACAGCAAAGATGGACTGAAGGCAAGGTTTATGACAGCATTCACCATCGTAAAAAAAGGAGACCGTCCAGAAAAGTTACAGGAGATTCCGAAGTCTTCTCAATGCCGTGGCTGAAGCCAATGGCGATTTTATTGAATATATTTACTCTTTCGTAATTGAAGATATTTTTGTGTAATTTTGGTAAAAATATCTTTTGAAATGAAATGTCAGTGTTATTTTCAATATTGTGTAATTTAGACGATAATTTATTCATCGCACCCTGTATATGTGCCTGGGTGAATGAATATTCATACGCATTTATGCGGCAGTTTTCAGCCATAAATAGGTATGCATATCTGTATGTGACTTGGAATAAAATAGTGCGTTGCGTTTGTTGGTTTATGTATAAGTTTCTATAATGTGGTTTGAACCATTCGCCATGCCTTCTGTAAGTTCTATGCTAATCGTTTCTTGCATCAACACTTCTTGATTGTGGAACTCTCTTCCGCTTTCTTGCTTCCCAGCCAACTTTTATCCTCAAAAATATAAATGCAATGTTAATCGTTATCTTCTGTCTTCTTAAATCTTCTTTTATTGTTCTCTTCCCCCTTTTTTTCATATTCTTTCATACACAGTAAACCTTTGCGTGTTAATATTTAAGGGCGAAATGGCTAAAAAATGTTTTAAGGAAGAAATTGTAAGGAAAGAACTTCCTCCTTACCAATGGAATACGAAGCGAATGAGAATTATTATTCCTTGTGTACGTAGCATGGTGAACCGAAGTGTAAATGTCTGAACTGATATTACTATAATTCATTATTGATTAATGATTTAGTTGGCCGAATGGACGTTTCTTACTTACGCTAAACAGATAGCATCATTAATATTTTTATTAGCTTAGCTTCCCTTTGCCTTTTCTATAAATACTTTCATGGTAATTATTCTAATGAGCTTTCCTCTATGATACCTAAACTTTATGAATTTAAGAGCAATGCTATATTGGCGGCACGGCCTCATCATTATACTGATGAAATGGCTAGATGAAACCGTAAGTTCTATGCTAACGGTTTCTTCTATCGCACTTCTCACCTGTTGGACTCCCTTCTGGATTATTGCTTCCTAGTCAAAAATTTAAATGCCATCTCAATCGTTATCTTTTATCTTAATGTCTATTCTTTTATTGTAGTCTCTCCTTAATAGTGTTTCTTTTCCTATTCTCTAAGCTTCTTATTCTGTAACCCTCTACCTCGAGTGGCTCCTGTGCATTGTACCTCACTGAAAAAGCAAATTTTGCATAAGTGCATTTCAAGGGTACAATTATAGACACTGATTTGAAAGCAACCATCTTTCTTTTTCTAAGTGCCTTGACCCGTCAGGACGAGGTTGATCATGGCTCTCCACAACATCGTATCAATGATAAGATTGCGTTTATGCAAACTCTCTCCACTTAGTGGGGAAAAGTTGATTGTTACACATCAAAGGAAACGGCCGTGTAGAGATTGTCGTGTTCGGAGGCGGCTCCCAAATAGGGGGTGTAGTAATCCTTACTTGAGAGAAGATGTACCTGTCGACATGATTAATAAACTAGTAAGATTTAAATTCCCTTTTATTGAAGTTCTCATTTATCTCCGAACAAAACAACTGGCGATCAACGGTCGAGAAAGAAGAAGTCAACGTTTTGAGTGAATCAAGACCGTCGCTCCAAGACCAACCCCCACCAAAGGGCTTTATAACACAATCCCTTATAATGTTAAATAACAGTTTCAGACTATTATTTTTTTAGAGGCAGTGTATTTTGGCTCAGACCTTCTGAGGCTGAACTTTGCGGTCTGATGATAAATAAAATAAGGAAGTCAATTTTTTGGCAGCGCCGAACGTGGGAATGAGATATAGATTAAGTTTTTTTTTAGAGTTGCTGTTTGGACTTCAAGAAAACTAAATGTGTTCGATTGCATTTATGCAAACCCTCTCCTCCTTCCCGTTGGGGAAAAGTCTTTCGAGTGTTGGTTGTTACACATCAAAGAAAATGTATGTGTGAGATTGTCGTTTTCCGAGGCGGCTCTCAAATAGGGGGTGTAGTAATCCTTACTTGATAGGAGATGTACCTGTCGACGTGATTAATAAACTAATAAGATTTAAATTCCCTTTTGCTGAAGTTCTCATTTATCTCTGAAAAAAAAAAACAACTGGCGATCAACTGGCGAGAAAGAAGAACGCAACGTTTTGAGTGAATCAAGACCGTCGCCTAAAGACCAACCCCAGAAAAATGGGCTATACAACATTCAATTAATTGGCACAGTGATCAAGTGACCTTATGTAAATGGATGTCAGAACAAGGGAGGAGGTAGTAAAAAAACAAGCATTGTTAGGATGCTGTGGAGAGCCATGATCACCCATGTCCTGACGGGTCAAGGCACTTAGAAAAAGAAAGATGGTTGCTTTCAAATCAGTGCCTATTTTTATACCCTTGAAATGGACTTATGCAAAATTTGGTTTTTCAGTAATGGTATAATTACCTTTTATTGAAGTTCTCATTTATCTTCGAACAAAACAGCTGGCGATCAACGGTCGAGAAAGAAGAAGTCAACGTTATGACTGAATCAAGACCGTCGCTCCAAGACCAACCCCCACCAAAGGGCTTTATAACACAACCCCTTATAATGTTGAATAATAGTTTCAGACTATTATTTTTTTAGAGGCAGTGTATTTTTGCTCAGACCTTCTGAGGCTGAACTTTGCGGTCTGATGATAAATAAAATATAGAGGTAGAAGGTTACAGAATAAGAAGCACAGTTTGCGTAGATAGGGGTGAAGATAACAGTTAGCTCTAGACTTGAACAGGCTAAGATGGTAGTGACCGAGAAACCATCTTCACACAGAGCAGCGTTTCGCGAGGAGCTGCTGCTCGAGTAGAATTTATTTCTCATGGAATACGGAGGTACTCAGAGTGGTTTGCTACAATGTGTGTAGCATGGTAGGTCTTAATCGTGAAGGTAAGAACTGGTGGAACTAAGGAATGTAGTCTGTCTGAGTGAGCTTCCATGGAAGTAGCGTTAGATCAGCGAGAGGCTTGCAACATTTCGTCTGTGAGGAAAGAGGTTGCAAAATGGAAAACACACTCTCTTAAGCTTTTTCAAGAATTGTATTTCTATTTTTAAGAATAGTATTTCTGTTTGGCAAAGTGTCTGTTTCTGTAGTATTTGTCGAGCAAATATCCTGTTTTGTTCTTCTAATTAACCCTTACTGTTGATCAGCACTATGCCTGATGTTGCAATCAGGGCATCAACCAACCAACCTTTATGGTTCTTGCATTTCATAACTCATTACGATTTGTAGATTTGTGGTTGTCAAATTAGCAAATGATGACCGTAATACTATATTTGAACTGAACCCCAATCATATGTTTTGAGTCGAGAAGCACAGGCCATATGACAAAGGAGTGACGGGCACAAATTTATGTCTTTACTGTTCGATTCAATTGACATGAAAATGTGGTATGAAATACGATGGCGCAAATTTGTCGTTCTCTTTCCATTAGATTTTTTTATTCTATTTTTATTTTATTTTATTTTTATTTAATTTATTTATTTTATTTTATTTTTGTCTTTTGTCAAGGTCTTTCTCGCTGGTGTCATTACATTAAATTACAACCTGCATTTACCACATGTCCCTACCCAAAATAATTGTTCCTCAATTAAAAAGATTACACGGTGAAATCAATTCAAAGGCCAAAGAAGAAGAAAAGGGAAAACAACAATAAGAACATCAAGGAAAACAACAACAACAATAATAATTATTTTTCATTATTATTATTATTATTATTATTATTATTATTATATTTTTTTAAATACCCGAAACGTCAACCTTCAGATATGAATGTGAAGTCGAAGGAAATACCGGACACCCCACACCCACAATGAGAAAAGAACACATATAAATTATGGGTGTTACTCTTAATAAAAGCAGAATAGACAAATGGAATTAAAAAAAATGAAAGAAGAGGAAACGGTATAAGGGAGGGTATGCAGTTATAAACAGAAAAATCAAAGCAAATGGTCGCAGATGTGGAGGCGCTCTTAGAAAAGAGAATGGGAATAATAAAGCCTCCCTCTCACTTTCATTCTCTTTCTCTCTCTTTCTATCTCTCTCTCTCTCTCTCTCTCTCTCTCTCGCTTTCTCTCTTTCATTAAATCACAATTGACAAAGATTATGAAACTATTTTTGCACAATTGCATGTGAAGTGTAGATCAGCGAAAAATAAGTCGGAAGGGGCCGCCTACAATACTGATGCCACCATTGCCCACTTGTCTACCCCCAACCGTCTGTTATTTTTACTTCCCTCATCAGCACTTTTCTCCTCCCACTTTCTTTCCGAATAAACCTATTTTTATTCTTCCTTTCGCCTATCGCCACAAGTTCTTTCTTTCTTTCTTTTTTTCTTGTTTTTTTTTTCTTATTTTTTTCTCACGTTTACTTTCATTTATTTCCTCCTTTTTTTCCTTTCTGATCTTTTCTACTTTTTCCTTTGAATGTTTTAGTCTTTCTTCCTTTTATTTTATTCTTATTATACACGATTTTCTTTATTTTTTGCCCTTATTTTTTAATTCTTCCTATTCCTCAATTTTTGTCTATCTTCTTTTTTCCCAGCACATATTCTTTCCTTTTTATCGCTTAAAGTTACTTTTTGTTTCAAGATCTCCTTAACACATTTTCCTTTCCACCCAAGCACAAAAGGAAAGAATTAAAACGTTCGATGCCATTAACAACTTTATAAATCTTGAAACTTAACAAGAAGGCTTTACGAAGTAATTTTTCGTTTCATGTTTTTTTTGTTTTTGCTTTTTAGAACAGAAAAAATGGCGGCTATCGCCTTTTTTTTTACTTCCTTCATTTCATCAGAGTTATTTTCATTTATTTAATTATTAGTTTCTCCTGTTTTCTTTTCTTCCCTTATATTTATAATTCTTTCGATTCGCCCGTTTCATTATTAAATTTTTGTTCCGATTGTTTTAGGCACCAATATTTAGAGAACTTAAAACGATTACTTGCTTACTTATTTTAGTGCATCATTTTACTTACAATTATTACCGCGTCATGTAAACAATAGTCAATATGTTATTTAAACAAATTAGCCGTAAATAATCAACAGTTCCTTTTTATAACCACCTGTCACTTATGTGCCAATTAAGACATTTTATACATCTACATAAGTAGTGAAGTAATTCTTCTAATTAATGCAATTAATCGAAATAAGTGTTGTGTAAATAGTTCTGATTAATTATCTTAAACGAGATAAGAATCTTCGACCAGACAAGATGGGAGGATTTTATGTTTAGTTTAACACAGCGCAGGATCAAATTACATGGACTAACAATGAGAAAAGCTTGGTGTCACTTGAAAATGAATATATATATTTCAAAGTACCTTCAAAAATTCTCAAAAAAAATAAAGAGGATACATGATACAAAAAAAAATACAAAATATTAAAAACAAAATGTTTTCGTCAAAATCTTTGTGTTATTATTAAGAAAAAAGACCAAAGGACTTTTTATGTAAAAAATATTTTTTTCCTCTTGGAATTTTTTGATAAAAATCTTGTATCAATCCGATACCGTAAATTTGTATGGTAAAATTGTTAGCAACTTTTTGCTATGAAAAACACATTGATTTGGAAATTCTTGCAAAAAATCAGGTAATTGTCGGATTTTAATGAAATTTTCAGAATTGAATGAAATTATTTTTTAAATATTTCTCTTTTAGAAAATATTCATAAAAATAATTTTCTTATATCTGTTACCTATCACACATTTAATTTTATGAAATTTCGAGAAATTCTTTTTTGTATCGCGTAATGTTTATATTTGTTATAAGGACAAATCCTCAGAGAATTTAAACACAGTTCCCAGTTACAGAAAATCTGACCTGAATCGTAAAATAAAAAAAATGCAATAAAACTAAGACATTATTTTATTAGAAATGCTTCACCTTGCTTTTATAAATAAAATATATTATGGACACTATTGTCTAAAGAAAGAAATTTAATGAATTATGAACTTTTACAAGAATAGTCTATATAAAATAAGAATAAATTATAAAATTTTAAATAATTCTAAATTCTGTATTAATTTGTAGCGGCTAATTATATTTGTATTAGATTAAAACTATATTTACTAATTAAAAATTTGAAAGCTCGCTTCAATTTAATGCCCACCCCAAGTATTTTAATTGGATTTTGACTATTTTATGCGTATAAACGCGTCGATTTTTGTAAATACGGGCGTGCATACACTATCAGAAGAGAGGTATCCATTGTAAATTTAAAATTTATTTCAAACATTTTCGCAACAAGCATCTTCATAAATAAAGCTATAAAGCAAAAGTAACTAAAATTCAATAAAATATTAGAATGCTTAAAATATTAAACATTTTTCAAAAACTTGGCATTATATATATATATATATGTGTGTGTGTGTGTGTGTGTATATATATATATATATATATATATATGTATGTATGTATGTATGTATGTATGTATGTATGTATGTATATAAGGCGTACTCGTAATGTAACATTCTAGTTATTGTCCACCTTAGTTAAATTCTCCAGGCTGTCAATAAATTACTCAACACATCAAAAACCACCCACCCCTTTTAAAAACTACTTTTCTGTGATATTTTAAGCTAAAAGTAATATTTATAAATTCAAATTTAACTCAGCTAATTTTTCACAAATAACGTTTCAGAAAAGCTTATTTTTTAAAGATTTTTGGGATAACTAGAATTATGTTGTGTTGATAAATCTCTCAATGTGGACCACTTTATCGATTTCAGATCGAGCAACGATAAATCTCGTACAAAAATACGATGTTTAGTTTGATTTTTAAAAGCAGTCGCACGTATATATATATATATTTTTTTACACCCTGCCCTGTCTATTTATCAACATTCGTCATATATATATATATATGTGTGTGTGTGTTAAATATTCACGTATTTCAGTTGCTTTCACAGTTTATTCCGTTTAATTTTTATCCACTAAAGTAATGTTTATGTAGAGTGGCCATTGAAAAACTAAAGAGCTTGAAAAATCATAACCTGTTCATTTTCAATCGTTTTTATTTCCTTTTTATTTTACAGTTTATAAATCATCAGTTGGAGATTAAAATGATGATGTATGATTTCCAGCAATGAGTAAAACACAGTGTTTTTTTTTTCTTTTTCAATGAAAGATCAATTATTCAGATACAGAGAAAATAACGGCAACATTTTAATATCAGAGTATCGCATGATTCGGAACCAAATCCCCCGGTGCTGGAAAGTGCTGGATCAGTCGGTGATCTTCCGAGAAGAGGTCCTAAGCGTACTGTACGCACTGACGCAGCGATGGAAGCTGTACGGCAGAATGTCCTTGACGATCCATCAGCTTCTACCCGTCTTCGCTCTGTTCAAGTAGGCTTCGCCAAAACATCGCTTCAGAAGATTCTGAAACTGGATTTAAAAATGTTTCCATACAAGATTGAAATGGTCCAAACGTTACTAAGATACTTATATATAAAAGTTATTTTTGTTTTATATCCTTCCGTCTTTTAGTGGCCACCCTGTATTTGAAGAAATAATGACGGAAAAAAATAATTTGCTGCTCCTCTTTGTATGCGAGCTTGAGTATTAATGAAAAAGCGGACCATTTCAAAGCAGTCTGTGTAAAGTAGGTATTATTTAGGGAGATAGGAAACGGCTGGGATCCTTTCAGCACCCCCTCATAGATAAACACAAAAACACACGAACACGCACACCTACACACGCTCACACGAACACACACACACATAATCCGCTGTTTCTTAACTCTTCATCTTACCAATATCAATCTACTTCGGATGAAATACTTTTCACGATCATCGCATAATATTTTCTTATACGCTTTCACTTTCACTTTTACTTTCACTTTCTTCTTTTCTGAGAATCTTTTTTTATTGTTCTTTCATTTTCTTCCTTTCTAATCTAATGATTATGCATTATTTTTCCTTTTACGTTTTTACTCCCTTGCTAAATTTCAATTTCAGTTTTTAAATGGTTTCTTCTAATGAGGCCCACCTTCTTATTCTATTATCTTCTATGGACTCGTCTATCAACCTTCCATTTCTTTGCATCTCTCATTTCTTTCTCCGTTGTTTGTATGATACAATGAGTCAGTTTGTGTGCATGCACATGTGTGTACCCGTTCATGATATGTTTTTGGATAAGATGCTATTATATGGATGCATTTGCATGTTTACCTGCTTGTGTATTATTAGCAATGTAATCAAATACATACCTACATCCGCGTTTGTGTGCGTGTGCATGCGTGCGTGTGTGTGTGTGTGTGTGTGTGTGTGTGTGTATAAGGACTTATGTACAGGGTGCGATGGGTAAATTGTCGCCATTTCATTTTTTTTTTTTTTTCATTTCGCGTATGCGCGTTGTTTGTTTTTGATTTTGTCGACTGCACAGTAGGGTCAGTTGGGCACCGTCTGTGATAAAAATAGAACCATAACGCAATTCGCTCCGCCAGAAATTTGGAAACGGCATGCTTTACGGCTTGGAATTTTCGCAGGAAGTTTCAATATGAACATTTCCGAGTGTTTGGTTGTCAATCTGAGGACAGTGCATGCAGAGGATTCAGAAATAGTTGGATGAGTCTAATGGTGACTACAATGGTGTTTGGAGTAATCACTAGTGATTGCGATGTCAAGCCTCTACTGACCTTTCGACAGGGCCTCTGACTCAACACAGAGGCCTACATCAAGTGCCTTGAGGAGGTAGTGCTGTTCTGAGTCAAGAGGTTGTCTGCTGGAAGACACTATATCTGGCAACAAAACTCTGCACCATCCCACACAAGCAGGAGAACCCAGTCATGGCTGTTAGACAATTTCTGCGACCGCATCACCTCTTGCATCTGTCCACCTAACTCCCCAGACTGCGACCTTCTTGATTATAATGTGTGGGGTGCAGCTGAGCGAGAGACCAATAAAAATCCTCGTAACAGCAAAGATGGACTGAAGGCAAGGTTTATGACAGCATTCACCATCTTAAACAAGGAGACCGTCCAGAAAAGTTACAGGAGATTCCGAAGTCGTCTGGATGCCGTGGCTGAAGCCAATGGCGATTTTATTGAATATATTTACTTTTTCGTATTTGAAGATATTTTTGTGTAATTTTGGTAAATATATCTTTTGAAATAAAATGTCAGTGTTATGTTCACCATGGTGTAATTTAGACGACAATTTATCCATCGCACCCCGTACAACTGCTGGGTGAATGAATATTCATACGCATTTATGAGACAGTTTTCAGCCATACATCAGTATGCATATCTGTACGTGGCTGGGAATAAAACAGTGGGTTGCGTTTGTTGGTTTATGCATAAGTTTCTATAATGTGGTTTGAACCATTCGCCATGCCTTCTGATAGAAAATGATTGAAAACGAATTTTTTTTTACAGTAACAACTGACTGGATAGCCATTGGTCATCGCACTAAATTTATTCAAACTAAACAGCGAGGTAATCTTAAGAAGATTATAAGTTCGTCTAGGATTTATTATTGGTGGGCACAGTCTTAACTATGTAAGATAAGCCGATGTCACTGTATTGATATCAGACTCATAAAACAAAAGGTACCTCTGGATAAGGTTGTAAAGGAAAGCGGCCAGAAAGGAATAGACATCAATTGTAAGAAGACAGAATGTATGGTCATTAGCAAGAGAAAAAAAAGAGCTACACATTGGAAACGTTAAAATAAAGACAAAAAGAAATTTAATTTTGTTATAACAGACGACGGAAGATGTCATAGAGAAATCAGAAAGCGTTATACATTCTAAAAACTAAACAAAATATTAAGAAACACGAAAATTTTATTAACAAGATATGAGTGGTCAAGCTTTATATTATATCAGTCTTTCTATATGATAGTGAATGCTATGCAATTTCCTCCCAGATGAAAAGGAGACGTGACAATGGAGATGTGGTCCTACGGAAGGATGTTAAAAATACTATGGATGGAACAATTAAGTAACCTAAGAAGTTGTAAAGAAAATGAGAAAGGAAAATTACTCTTATATTTAGGATCAAAAAACAGCAGTTGAAATTTCTGTATTTCTTAACAGATGGAAGACAAGAGAAAACAAGAGAAAAGGAGCAAATAGATGGCAGAACAACGATGATTTGTCTGTTTCAGATGCTCAAAACTATCCATACAGCTTTCTTCCTTTACATCAGCCATTTTCGTTCATAATACATCAATGGGGTAATAGATAGCGGCTCGGGTTGAGGAATCGGAGAGCCGAGTTCGAATTCCAGTAGAATCCATTACATTCAATTACGTACTAATACCCTTGGGAAAGTTATGAATCCTCTTCTTCTCCCCACCCCCAGCTATGGGTAAATAGCAAGACAGACCGGTTTCTATAGCCTTGGATGGCAACTAGTCTAACGCGGAAAGAAATGGCACCCTACTGCGGGAAAAAATCTGCCTCGTCAGTGATGTGTCGAAAGATTCATAATCGCTTAAGCGTGTATCACGCATAGCATATAACTGAATTGAAACAATATTAGTATATATATATATATATATATATATATATATATATATATATATATATGATTATTATTATTTGTGCATTTTATGTTTCCTGCTTTATGTCTTGTAGAGACGGGTCCAAACTTAGGCCCTATAAGAAAATTGTCATTTAATTGATAACACTTTTCTTAGTATATATGATGTTCCTAGTAGGGCGATCTTTTGGGCAACTTGTATGCTGATGTTAAATTGGATACTGTTAGTAAAATTGTCCATTCCTTTTCTCATGAGGTCCAGTGCTCCGATTACTATTGGTACAGTCTCAGTCTTCATTCCGACATCCTGTTAATCTCGATCTCCAAGTCCTTGTATCTGGACAATTTATCGATAATTTTTATGGAGGTGTTTGTTTCAGATGGCACTGCTATGTTAATAAGCATATACTTCCTGAATTATTATTATTGTTGTTGTTGTTGTTGTTGTTGTTGAGTGATAAAGCAGTACGTCAACAAAATGAGGCCATGGTCAATATATACGAAGCCCAATACACCCATCCTGGCTCCTAATCTGATAAGAACATACCAGACAGATTCGTAGTAGGAGGCTTTGAGAAAAGCAGCGCATGATCTTTCAGATGTGGTGTGGGGGAAAAAATTTAAAAAATGTATCAGGCCAAGTAATCCAGTCCGTTCAGATATTTTCCTATTGAGGGTGTTGCCAAGTATCAGGTGGGATTCCCAAGTCTCTTTGGGTGACTCATCCTTCAAACTGAAAAAAAAAACACCCTCACAATATCCAACCATGATGCTCCTTCATTACTCCCGCCCATGAACAGATATGCACAGTTCGTCATTCTGTAGGGGAGATATCCAACTGGTTAACGTCCGGCAACAAACAATCAAATTTGTGGTACGGAACGGGATGTACACTGTAGGCAATTTTAATTCACTATGTATTGTTTAAAACCTCCACTCTGGTAAGATGAGTAGCCATGAGAGACGGGCCTACTGTATCATCAGGGATTTTATCATCATCATTATCATTATTATTATTATTACTATTATTTCCTTTCTTTTCTGTTGTATAAACATTTCTTTTCGTGTCCCAACCAGAGACCTAAGGTCAGAAATGGCTTCATGACATTTTCCACTGATCATTTTTGTAAAAAAAACAAAAAACAAAAAAAAACAACCCTACGATCAAACACATTTTACATAGATAAAGCTCTCCGTAATATGTGAGGTATACTTGTGAATATAATCTTTTGTATTTTTTGAGCTATGGACTAACAGAAACCGCATCAATGAGTTTATCGTACCCTTTTCCAATCAATCCGAGTGTTCCAACAACAACTGGAATTATTGATATCCTCATGTGCTACATTTTTTAGTTTTAGTTTTCCACTTTAAGATCTTTGTACCTTGTTAGTTTTTTGAAGATCGTCAAAGATACGTTACAACCTGCAGGAACTAAGAAAGCACATTCTGTTTTGTGGTCTTTCATCAATATTTCTTGGCGATAAACTTTGATTGTTCTGCCTGTGTATGTATTGTAAAGTTTCATTAAATTGTTATAGGCTCTATATCTCTGTAATCGGGTCTGGGTAATGTTCATACCAGTTTCTTACAATTTCCTTCCTGCAAAAGTTGCACATTTTCCAATATAGATATTGGCCCACTCTATCAAGCGAGTTTTATATTCAGTGGGTGATAATACTGTACAACCTAATACAAGATGGTCAATTGTTTCTGCATATTTATTACAAAATCTGTATTTCGGGTTAACTCAATTTTACACTATGTGTGCTTGACAATTTCTAGTTAGCAAGCATTGGTCCTGTGCATCAAGAGTAAGACCTTCACTCTCAGCTTTTAACACTGAACTACGTAACCACTGATGAGTATGGGGTTTATCTACATCAGCAGAGTATTAACCATGAAGAGGCTTATCTTGCCATCGTTTCTGCATTTGGCACATTGCATTTGCTTTTTTCTTTCTTTTTTCGGTTCTTTGCAATAAGTGTTTTATGGTTTATTTGCACTTCTTCACTGGATAATGATCAGTGTCAAAAAACATGAAATGGAATTTATTATTATTATTATAATTTTCTTTGATTTCTGGCGTTTACACATTTCTTTCCGGGTCCCGCCCAGGGACCTAAGGTTAGAAATGGCATCATGACACTTTCCACAGACAAAAAAAAAAATTACATAGATAAAGCCCTTCGTAAAGTGTGGGCTGTACTTGTCAGAACAGTTTTTTGTATCTCCTTGAGGCATGGACTTCCAGGAATCCCTTCAATTAGTCTCCTGGAATCTTTTCCAACCAGTCCTAGGGCTCCAACTACAACAGGGGTTGTTGATGTTCCCATATACCACATTTTCGAGATTTCTATTTCAAGGTCCTTGTATTTTGACAGATTTTTGAATATCTTCAAAGATACATTTCAGTCAGCAGGGACTGCCATATCAATAAGGAGTCACCGTTTTTGTTTGTGTTCTTTAATAACAATATCTGGGCGGTTGGCTTTGATTGTTCTGTCAGTGTGTATTGTGTAGTCCCATAGAATTGTAACAGGTCCTATCTCCGTAACCGGGTCTGGGTGGTATTCATACCATTTTCTTTCAGTTTCCTTCCCGTAGAAGTTGCAGATTTTCCAGTGCAGATATTGGCCCACTCTCTCATGCCGGGTTTTATATTCAGTGGTTGCCAATATCGTACAACCTGATACAAGATGATCAATCGTTTCTGAATATTTATGTGTGTGGTATCCGCTTTTTTAGAGAGTAATTTTAAGTGCTTAATTAACTAGACCACACCGGGGCCGATAAATAAAAGGGTACTGCATATTTGAGACAGTTCGGCTAGATGGAGAAGTTTTGAGGATGATATATGCGGTTCCGCAAAAATTAATTTTTGCAGCTCTGAGATGCGAATGTGTCCAGGAATTTTACTCAAATGATCTTCGGTACCCTTATTATTATTATTATTATTATTATTGTTGTTGTTGTTGTTGTTGTTGTTGTTAATTTTTGAGCAATAATTTTAAGTAGATTATGATGGTTTTAAAGTCGCGATGAAAAGCACGAGAAAAATACGATGGCAGAAATAATAGTCAGAAAGGCATAACTACCATGTTTATCATTTTATTTATTTAGCTCGAGGCATTCTGTAAGGATCGAACTCGCTACCAATGAAACTAACTGTAGACTGTAAATTCGAGTAATCCCAACAAAGGATTTTCAAGTATTGGCTCCAATCTTTACTCCACCTAAAAACTATAGTTTGTAAATCGTGTTGGCTGCCTATTACCATAAAAGGTAAAAACAGTCATCATGTCCATCCAATATAGCTCTGCATTCATCATTAAAAATTGCTGTTAAGAAATCAGTTTTCTTGTACTTCTGCACCCAACTTACACATTACTTTATGGTGTTTACTTAAAGGTGATAGTTTGGTTGTTTTTTTTTATTTTTATTTTTAGCAGTCAGACATGTTCCATGTGTGATACATGCTTAGGCGATGATGTATCTTTCAATACATGACTGACTAGGCCGAGAATTTTCCCGCAGTAGGTTGCTATTTCTTTCCGCGGTAGGTATGTTGCCATCCAAGGCTATAGAAAGCGGTCTGTCCTGCTATTTACCCATAGCTGGGGGGGAGAAGAAGAGGATTCATACCTTTTCCAAGGCCATTAGCACGTAAGTGAACGTAATGGATTTGAACTCGGCTCTCCGATTCCTCAATCCGAGCCGCTACCCATTACTCCACCGTGCTTCTCCTTATTTTTAGCAAGGTTCTTACGAATCTGCGTCGATTCTTTCAATACAAACTTGCAACATCCGGTACCTCAAAAATTTGTTTGCTAGTAAATCTACTTTCCTTGCTTTTAACGCATTTTTCTCAAATTTCTTTTAGTAATATTCGTAAAGCCAGTTATTTTTCTTGTTCTTATCGGGAAAATATTACAATTTTCTGTTGATTGTTCTATGACCACAGTTCAAATTTTTCTTAATTTCTAAAGCTATCTTTCGATAACTATTATTCAGTTACTATTGAATTATCTTGTTTCTCTTTTTTATTTAAAAATAAGAAAATCTTCATATATCTGAAATATTTGATTAGGTATGCGTAACAAGACCACAAACTCTTAAATTATTTGATATTATCAAAATGGTCACTTAAGTTCTGGTCTTGTACGGTACTGTTTTATTTCACTAACTAGACGACAATCGTTGTTTTCAGTGCGTCTTGAACATAAATCCACGAGAATAAACTAAACTGAATTTAGCACAAAATTCTTTACAGTATCTGTTGTTCCGAAGCAATCACCTATCGCAGAATCGACCTGAATTGACACTGATCAGACTTTTATCGCCAGATATGAACTGGAGTTTATATTACATATCCATAAACCTTTCTCTCGTATGATAATAGTTCGTATCTTATTCTATGTGCCACGTCCCTTCAGGATATAGGCAATCATGGCTCTCCACAATTTTCTATTTCATGTGGCTCTTAGCTGTTTTTTCGCTAAGACTCACGACCCGTGTTCTACAATCTATTCACACAAGCCCGTCAGGCAAGCGGCTCGGTGCTTTCTCCTATTTCTATTGCCTTCAATATGCCCCGTGAGTGTTTAGTTTTCTAAGTCGTGCTGTCCAAATAATTTCAGTTGTCTTATCCTGATTTTGAACATGAGTTAATTATATTGCCATTTTTTTTTAAATTCCTTGTTGCTTACTCTCTCCGTCCATGGAATTTTCAGTATCCTTCTATACATTTCTATACATTTCTATAAATTTCTATACATTTCTATACATTTCTATTGCTTCATGTTTCATCTTCACCAATTCAGTACTCTTTTAAGTTTTCCCGTTTCTTAATACTTTGCTTAGGTTTTTGAATGCGTCTTTGGCTATCGGATTTCAGTGTCGCACAATTCCTAGATATTTAATTTTTACTTATTCTTAAAGTGATCTTTTCTCATTTGGTGAAAAATATTCCATACATTTGAATACGAAGTAAGAATTTAGAAAGTCATCTGTTCTCTTTCCAAATCAAAGTTATTTGGGAAGAACAGAGAAATACAACTTTGCTTTGTATCATAGAAAATTAATCTAACTGGACATTTTAATATTTGTCGAATCTTTGTGACTGAGAAAATTACTGACCAGTTCAAGTAAACGTTAATATTTTGAATAATGGTTTTAAAAACAGAAAGTACTCTAGTTTGCTTGAAGGTTGGTCAAATTATAATACTAAATAACTCCGTTCTAAAAATATAACTGGTGAGTGATTCAGCCAATGACTGAAGGAATTGTTTACAAGCTATTTTTTAATTGGTTTCCCCCAAAGCAGGGCAATAAAGATAGTAGGGTTTACTAGGTGTGGAAGAATTAGGGATAGACATATTACTAATGAGAGGGAATAGAAAAGGGTAACCAAGAGGACAGTAGATAGAGATTGGGATTGCATTTAAATCTTTGAAATTAAAGATGGCTGAAAAGCTTGGTGTTGAAAGGGGGTCCCACAATCGAGAATTGAGAAAAAAGAAACTATTAACATAGAATTTACTGTTACATCTAGCTAGCTCAACTGTAAATTGATGCGATTTTAAGGTCAGTCTAGCACTGCGCTTAAATTCAAAAAGTCTAGGTACCATAGCGAACAGCTCATCCGAACAATTACCATGAAAGTATGTATAGAAAGGCAACCTTACAGCGGTGGGAAAGTGACTGAAGGCGAGTCACCAGATCAGGACTGATAATATTGCTGATTCTTCTTTGGATTTTATCAAAGAGCTCAAGGTAAATATCAGGTGCACCAGACCATATATGACTGCAATATTCTAAGCATGGGCTTATAGATATGTATGAGAGATTCTGGAGAGAAAAATTGTCTCACACGACACAGTGAACCAACTTTCTTCACAGCTGACCTAGTCTTTACACATCATGTCAGCTGAAATTTTTGCCCGTGAAGTCCCAAGTTACTTTCTTGGGAGTTAGCATCAGCCATTTTGATGGAAGGCAGAGAAGGTTATATATTCAATTTAAAAAATATTTTTGGCATTAAATATCCAACACTGTTGAAATGCTGTCAAAACAGAAAAAAATCAATTAATCAGTATATGTAACATATACTCACATGCATATTTTTCATGTGTTACATCTAACACACTTTTTGTAAGTGTAATAGATACACATCTGCATATTTTGCACACGTATTCCCGTCCACATTCACTGCCTTTGCAAGTCTAACACATAGCCATCGTCATCTTTTGGAAGCATTAATATACAAACGTATTTGTAATACACAAAACGCAAGGAAAAAATTACTCGGGCAAAAAGAAGCTCTGTCAAGTATTGTAAAATAGATATTGACTTGTGAAATTAGTTTCCCAAATCAAATCAATATGACTATATTCTGGCAGGCAAGAAAAGTAATTTGTGCCGACCGTGTTTGATATTTGATGTGAGCGCTCAGAGGAAATGTCACCAGTGCAGATTTATAGAACACTGCATTTATATATGTATATATAATTCCCGAATTGCTTTAATAATATATAGATATACACACACATAGTTATTATACACTATTAAGTTTATATATATATTCTGCATCTATAGAAGATACATATTTTATGTACCTGCTGGTTAAACACACAAACATACGTATATATGTATGTATACATACATACATACATATATATATATATATATATATATATATATCAAATTATCACATACACATATATATATGTGTGATAATTTGACATATATATATATATATATATCATATTGACAGAAAATATATATATATATATATATATATATATATATATATCATATCATATCATATTGACAAATGTGTGATACACAATTGTGAATGGATTCTTTACGGCATGGAAAATGTTTACAGCGCAAAAGCTCTCATGAGAAGCCGACCATCTAGACTTGATTCACGCCAGAATATGCTGCAGCCATAGCTCACCGTTATTGCTATCATTTCTATTAGACAGACCGCTGTAGTAGAACACTGGCCAAATTCAGATCTTCACTCAGTCAGCGTAAGAGAACTCCGAATAATGCAACGATCACCTATGCACGATCAATCTAAGCAAAAGTTGAAAAGAAAAGGCTTTGTTCCAGCAAGTTCTGGAAGATTTCATTAGAATTCTCAATATCCCTAGGGTCGGGTCAATTGTTACATATCGTACATTATAATCCTCATAATGGGCACTTACTCCCCTTTTCCCCTCCTAACCTATTTATAAACCCTCAACCTTGAGTAGCTCTTAGGCCTGTTGAACATTTATTAACAAAACACAAGAACAAGGGGTGGGAGTTCATGGTCCAATATAATCAGTGCGAACACAGAAATCAACAATGCATATCAACTGCCAGTTTCATGCCTTAAGTGATTATCAGCTGAGTGCTCACAGTTATGATGCTGTACTGAGTTCTATGCTGACACTGTTTATAATTTATATCTAAACAAATCTCTGTCTTTTTTTATATATATATATATATATATATATATATATATATATATATATATATATATATATATATATATATATTAAAAAGAAGAGAGATACCTGCAAACGTTTTTGGTTGTAATGTGTTTTTTTTTTTTTTTTTAAATTATGCTTTATTTTCCATAATTTTACTACACGTGTTTCTGGTCTCGTGACCGTCATGAAATAATTTTTTTTCCTTCTTTATGTTTTTCGATGTTAAATATTCTCGATATGAGACATTCTCTTTTTGTGTGTTAAAAATCCACATTACAAACAAAAAACGTTTGCGGTATCTCTCTTCTTTTTTAATAAACACACTTTTCTCTCGTTGGAACTACTATAACCTCTTCCTTATATATATATATATATATATATATATATATATATATATATATATATATATATATATATATAAAATATATATATATATATTGAAATAAAGGGAAACAATAGTAAGATTTATAATCCAATGTTCTTATTAATTATTTTTATTTAAAAAAAAACAGTGCTCAGTACAATTTTGCAAAGCATAAACATTATAAATTTACTAATTTAAAAATATGTTTCCATCGCTACACAGGAATTACGATGTTTCAAAAACAGATGCTAAAACCTTCAAATTTAATTATGGAATTTAATTAAAATCCCTAGTACTGTTTCATTTTCAAGTGAATTTTGGAACCATGTTTTTAAATTTGCAAATTGAACAATGAAACAATTTTTAAATTAGTAAATATATAATATCTATCTATCTATCTATCTATCTAATTATATATATATATATATATATATATATATATATATATATATAAAACGCACGTGTCGTCAGTAATTACTCAGGGTAGGCAGCTTGTGACCTTTACGTGGTAAATCTACAAAAAAATTAAATATTTTGCATTTTATGTATAATAATCAGAGTAACCTTCATAATTAGGTGAATATTGTGCCACAGAAGTAAATTTAGCTGCTGATCTATTTTATTCAGGCATGCTCTGCCTACCTGAACGTATATATATATATATATATATATACACAGACTATGGAAATGGATTAAGCTATTTTTTGCCGTCATTGTCAAAAATTTTCCTTAAATAATATTTAAAAAAAAACGCGAGCTGGTAAATTTTCATTGAGCACTGTTTTTGTACAAATAAAAATAAGAAATATCAATAAGAACACAGGATTATATATCTTACTGTTCTTCCTTTTATATATATATATATATATATTGGCTCCTAAAAATTAATTTCAGTTGAGGTGGGTTGGTAAACAGTGACTATTATAGCTATATAGCGAGACTCTTCGCTAATGCGAATTGAATCACTCCCGGTCACTGGGCGTGTTTATAAAGATAAACACGCTAAAAATCCACTTTCCTCCCTACCGTGCGCCGAGTTCAGTCGGGTTTCGACCCTAGCTGGAGGCAACCGGATGTCTAGCCACAATGATGAGCTGTGAAACAGCGAAACAGTCTGTCTGTGGATGACGTATATATATATATATATATATATATATATATATATATATATATATATATATATATGTGTGTGTGTGTGTGTGTGTGTGTGTGTGTGTGTGTTACTGTAATGGCCTCTCATGGCTTAATAGTATGATTTTCGCTTCCACACAAGTGATATCAGTAGATAAAAATATTTACTTATATGAGTCTGACACAAGAATATTTACTTATATGAGTCTGACACAATCCTGTTGAAAGCGACTTCCTAGATTTGAAAGAGATTACCGTGTTGATTATTCTTGAGAGACATATTTTGTTTATTAAACTTTCGATTTATAACCGGTCCAGATTAATGCTTACCATTTAAAAGTCAGTGATATCTACTCAAACACTTATACTCACAAGATATAACGATTTTAGTAATAAGAAATAACGTTGGATTTTTTAAAAAAATCCTTAATTGCTGTCTCCTTCACTCTCACTCTCACTCTCTCTCTCTCTCTCTCTGTATATATATATATATATATATATATATATATATATATATCCGTAATTTGTATAAGTATACATCCTTTGTATTACTCTCTCCAGTATCACTCTTATCATAAATGTCGCATTTCTTGTTCTATTAGGTTGGTGCAAAAATAATGACGTAATAATGTCGTTTTTTGACGTATAGTATCCTTGACAAAGGAACACTGTTTCGCATTCTATTCAGGATTCGGATCATTAGCTTGGTTATGAGGCTCATTAAGCTGATTGTCAGATGGCGATCATATTAATTTGCCTCTGGTTTCTTAGGTAATGATGAATCTACTGAGGTCCTCCAGTATGTCAAGTGTCATATATTTCTGTTAAAACTTTTGTGATCTTGCTAATGCTAAAATCGTTTAATTCTAAATATGATGGTCACATTGGAATGTTTAAATTTTGCGTTTTAGATAGACTGTTAATCATAAAGTTTCAGTATTTTAGACTATTATTTGAATTTAAATTCGGTAACACGAAAAACTGAATAAAGAAATTAGAAAGCTAGTTAATACAGAATACCACCGTAAATTATCTAGACTTTATGGTCTCCCGAAAACACATAAAACAGGCCTCTCCTTACAGAGAGATGGCTGACCGGACTTAATGTATATGGACTCCATAGCCTTCAGCTGATAATCAATATTATCCTTACATGAGAACATGTATAGGCTATAAGACAGGACACACATTTTTTTTTAATCAAATGTTCAGCTGACTGCATCTAACTAACTCGTACTCAGATTTTTACACATGTGTACAAAGGTAAGATAGTTGCTTCATTACTTTCGTAAGCTAATCTTAACAGGGTTATGAGAGTGGTCTTTATAAGTTAGCTCACTATTGAGGCCTTGTGTCAGACTCAGATAAGTAAATATTTTTATCTACTGATATCACTTGTGTGGAAGTGAAAATCATCGGAAGCAATTTACACGCAAATGCAAATGAACAGACACAACTACAAATATTTTCAAATATAGAAGGATATGCAATTACAAAGAGGCTCATATAGAGATATATATTTTAATATAAAAAGGTTGGAATCCTTATTACGAGAGAGAAAAAAAAACTCCAGACAATCTATTTAATAACCTCTACTTTCAACCTCTCCTTCACCGAATCAGAGGCTTGCCTACTCAAAAGAGATACACACATAAAACCAAAGCAGCAAATATAAGAACTGGTGTGATTACATTCCCTTCTGTTGATGAAGCGTTAGAAGAAGAAGAAGAAGAAAAAGATGAAATGTAAATTATATGCCAAGGAACAAACGTTTTCATTCGGACAAGTTTTGATAAAAGGGTACGACATTTACTCTTTGGCGCGAAAGATCAAGAGAAACACTGTCTTACGTGGAGGCTGGAGAGGAATGCAGTTGGAATGAAACATGGTAACCTATTAATGGGGTTTCACGGTTCTAAGAAAACAAGAGTCGGGAAAGGAAGAGAAAAAGAAAGAGTTGGTTTGGAAGAAATCTGATTGGGTGTAGAACCGGTCGGTGGATATTCCCGCCCAAAAATTGGATGAGAGGCGATGAGAAGAATCTGAAATTGAAACGCCATTGTTGTTGTGATTAGCGGTGTGAAGCCGTAAGGCAGTTACTTTCAGTTAAATTAGCATTCTGTAATAGGAGAAAAAAAAAGTTTTCTTCATTTATTTTTCATTCTTTTATCTTTACCTTCTTTTATTTACTCTTATTTTCCATTTCCTCCAACCCCATTCCAAAACAGCCAGAATTCCCAGCCAACATCTTGTTTCTCTAAAAACGTAATTGATGATGGTTTTCAGTGAGACCAATAAACAAAATAAGAATTTATTCGAAGACAGAATTTTGAAGAGACCTCCTTAAAATTGCAGCAGATAAACAAGAATGATTAATAAAATCGCACACACACATACATGTTTACAATTTTATAGAAATGTGTGCGCATGCGTCGATTCACACAAATATATGCATACATCATTACTTCGTTTTCCTGGGTTTTTTTTCATCATCTTTCACACACAGACACACACACATACACACGCATACACACATATTTACATACACATAACTCGTTCTACATAAAAAATATATTACTAAACAATTAATGGATATATTTTTAAATATAATTTTTTTTTACTTCAAACGTTAATTTTTATTAGATATCCGTGTTTGAAATAGACGTCCCGTTTTTTTTTATATTTTAAACAGTATGTATTTCATTTATCAGCCTGTCGAGCGGGCTCAGGCATGCAGGACAAATAAAACTCCTACAAATAACCTTGTCATTTATTAAGATTTCTCGAGTGCACAGGCCAATAGTTATAATAGACCTTGATTAAAATAAAAATGGGAAGTCTATTTTAAACACGGGTCCTCACTAAAATAACTTTTGCACATATATATATATATATATATATATATATATATATATATATATACAAATGTAAACGAACGAAGAGTAAGATTTCAGCGTTCAAAACATTAATTTAAAACAGGGCTCAATACAAAAGCAGAGCAATAAAAATTTATTTATTATGCAGTGTTATATATATATATATATATATATATATATTCAAACACATAATGTTAAGTAAAACCAAAAACTAATGTCTGTTATGTTTGATCATGAGCCGTTGTAAACTTCATATAGTTGCTTTAATTTCGGGAAAAATTAAGACAGTAATTGTCTAACAATTGAATATATTTTTATTACGCTGTTCTTTGATCTCAGGTTTCGACTCAGATGATCCATCTTCAGAGTGGTTATATGGATATTTAAACAAAGATAATCACCACCAAAGATGATATTATGTTATGTTGACATAAAAGATTGCTCTGCGACGATAACTGTTGCAGACACAGGTCGTACATTATATATATATATATATATATATATATATATATATGAAGAAATATACTTTTAAGGTGTGCTATATTTATGGAATAAAGTGCTCAGTATCAGAGTTTGTCCGTATGTAAATATAAATAGAAAAGTGAATATTGAAGTCAACACTCAGAGGCAACAGGCTGTTTCATGCTGGACGCAATCGTCAGGCGGCCTGACTTCAATGTTGACTTCATATATATATATATATATATATATATATATATATGGATAAAAATGCCAATTGGAAAATATAATTCTTAGTTATTGCCGACGAGTTTCGTCAATCCTACTTTATCAAGGCAAGTTTAAAATCGAAATGTTTTTTTAGTTATATAACTGCTACTCTACGAGCACACCCAAGAAATATTAATAGTCACTTAAATAAAATGTGTCCATATCCTAAATATGATTATATACATGTTCAAAATTTTAGATAAATCTTTGTCATTATGACTTTTTCTTTCCATATTATTTTAATTTTTTCTCATTATCTTCATTTGTGCACCGTGTCTCCTCAGGACGTGAACGACCATGGCTTCACACATCTTCCTATCAGTCGTAGATCTAAGCAATATTTGTTTCATTCCTGCCGCTTCTAATCTCTGTTCTGTCATCCATTTGCACAAATTCATGAAATACGTTAGTCGCTCTTTGCCTTTGCCCCTGTTGCGATATGTCCTGTGACTTTCAAATTCTCCAAGTCCTCAAAGTGTGACTCAGTAAGAAATATGCATCATGTTTTGATCTAGTACATGTCCTACTCCTCGTTATTTTTCTCTCCACCTACGTATATGAGTTTGTGTCCGTCCCTTATGAAGTCCACATTATTTGCCCACCTTCTTTCACATGCCCCAGAATATTTAACTTTTCCTTTACCTGCTTGACATTTTATAGCACGACGCGTTGAACTAATGCCCTTTAATTCTAAAACAAGAATTATTCTTAATCTCATACCGATAACGCTTAAATTCGTTTTACTTTTTTTCTTTTTTTTTTTTTTTTGTATAGCCATGATTTCTTTTGGAAGATGATAGTGGAATGGTTTCCGCTACTTTCTTCAGACTTTACAACACTCTTTACATTATACGACAGTTAAACAAACGATATGAAGTGGGAATAAAGATAAGATTTTCACTGGAATTCATTGGAATTCAATATGATATCAACACTAGGCAACAAAATTAATCAGCAGATGTCACTCAACTTTAGCTTATATTCATTATTATCGAATGTTATCCACGCCATACTGTTTGAATACACTTAGTAGTAGTAGTAGTAGTAGTACTTATTTACCACAGAATTTTCTGATAACAGCACAAGCATCAGCTTGATTAAACATTCTTATTTGTGTTCCACGTCTCCTTAAGAGTTAAGCGATCATGGTTCTCCACAGCTTCCTGTCCCTTGTAGCTTTTAATAAACTAAGCCCTGTTCTGCCATCCATTTACTAAATCTCATTAAGTATGTTATGCTTTACTTTCCTTTGTCTCTCTTACACTCTCTATTTCCCGGGAGTATCAAATTTTCTTCCTTTACTATGGTGCTCCAAAAACCTTCTATTTGTTTCCATTTTTTTCAAAACTTCGTCATTGCTCACATGTTCGGTCCATGGTATCCTAAGCATACCTCCATAGAAGTACATTTCTGTTGCTTCAAGTTTCCTCTTCATCTTTGAGGAGATCGTCCAGAACAAACTGCCAAACAGGAGGACTGATATCACGTAACATTCTGTTCCTTGTTTCTAGCGATTTTTTCTTAGTATTTAGGCTTAGCTTTTGGAATGCCTTTGGATTTCAATGTCACACTTTCCTCCCTTTGTTAAAACACTTTCCAGATATTTAAATGTCCGTATTTGCTTGATTTTGGTATGTCTGATTTGCAATTTGGACTTTGGGAACATCCTTTTCCTAACAGCCATGCATTGTATTCTTGCAGTTAATGCTTTTCTTCACGATTTCCTTCACTACATTCTATAGGACATTTTGGTAGCTTTCTTTTTGTGTCTGCCAGCAATACTGTGTCATCTGCATACTTTATGTTGTTAAGATTGTAGCCGCCTATAATAAATCCTGTATGACTTTTAGCTCTCTTAGAATCGCCTCACTGTATAGATTGAATAAGTCCGATGAGAAGACACATGTTACATCCATTTCTATTTTGTATGATTGCTGAAATCATTTTCTATCTGCATGTATAGGTTCTTGATTATTCTAACAGCCTTCCCAAAGGTTGCTGAGCAATTCTATTAGATCTTTGTGCTGTACTTTATTGAAGACCTTTGCGTAATCTATAAAATACAAGTACACGCCCTTCAGCATTTGTATTGCTCTTTTTGATAACACTCTGAGCATAAATATTGCGTTCCTTGTTCCAGTGTCTTTGTCGAACCCGCACTGTTCTTGTCCTATTTCCGATATGATTCTGTTCATCAGGATTCGCATGATAAGTTTCGTTATATTGCTCATTAGGTTGATTGTTTAACAAGTGGTGAGCCGTCATATCAGCACTTCTCAGCAAAAGAGTTATTTACAGATCGTGACAGTTATTAGGGACATGTGATTAAATATACTTTAATGTTTAAAAACATTATTTAGTATTATTATTGTTTAAGTAATAAGCGTTATAACATAGCACAAATTATATTGTCGAAAAAGGAATTTTCGGCAATATACGCATTTTTACGTACTTATGGTTATTTTTTTTACTTTTATCAAAAACGACTTTCTTGTACATTTAGTTAGGGATAATATTATGCATTAATTACTAATTTTTTTAATTAATAACTATTCATGCTCATTTATTGACATTAATAGCCACCTGCTGATGTGTTAAAATTTTGGAATAATGGAATAATAAAAATTTAAATCTCATCTCTGATGGATGCCGTGATCTGTTAATACAGTTTGTTTAGACTCTTGCTTACAGTAAATGTTGTTAATAAGTGATTACCCATCAAAACACTAAGCAGTCCTTTGTGGCATTACTTCGGGGATTTATTGGGAAGCCTAGCTTCCACCGTGATTTGTCTGCAAATTATTTAGTACTAATAATAGTTGCAACAGTCTTTACTTGTTCAAGATTCTAAGATGAAGAAATGTCATTATTTCTTTTGTCTAGTTTTTATTATCTTATTTTTGTGACTTTTCTTTCATTATTTCGACTTCATGATAGTCGTAGAATGTGTTGCAATAATGTAAAAAGCAAAGCAACAAAAAGAAATCGAGAAAGAAAACTAGTCAACCAAATAATAATGTCTTTACAATGTAATGACATATTTAAATGGCCGTTAGATTATGGGGCATCTTTGCTTTCGATGTAAATAATCTGTAATTAGAAATAAAACATGTAAGTTGTCAACTAGGAGTTGAAATCTTGTCTCAGGTACATTTTGAACACTCCGTTCAGCTATTTTGCTTTTTTTTTTTGTTTATTCGTATGCATAATGTTGTGGTAGGATCTACCTAATTTGCATAGTGGAGTACCGACCATATAAATATGGTTGGTACCGGGAAGAGTGGGAGGAATCAAGAGATTCAACCAGAGACTCTGCCCGACTGCGACTCAGTCAACACATTCTCCAGGAACGGTCTTACCAGGAATATACAAAAGACTATATGTAAATATTGTGTACACTTTCTTGTTTCAATACATTTTGTTCTAAGTACATATTGTGTTGCATTATTATTCCATGCATTAGTCAAGTTTCAACACATAATAAGGCAATGGAATTGTAAAATGTACGCAAAAGTTTAGTTAAGTTGTTAATCTGATAACATATCAACACTTATTGTATTATTTAATGTCGCTTGTATGTCACATAATTCCGGTTTGAACTAAAATCAACAATACCGGATGTCCGGTTTGAATTTCTGAGTCAAACATCAAACATTGGTCTGCTATGCACAAGAGTAAAAAGGTTCGCATAGTTTTGGTTTACATGGAATTCAAAAAGGTAAACATACATCGGGTTAGTGCCAGACTCAAAAAAGATACACAATGATTCGGTGTGCAATAGAGTAAAAAAAGTTACATGTAGTTCTGGTTTACAGAAGAATGGAAAAGGTACATATAGGCCTGGTTTGCAGTAGCGTCAAAAATGGTATACATTGATCTGGTGTGTACTAGGGAGAAAAGGGTTTACATATTTCGGTTTAACATGAGAGTCAAAAAAGTTACATATAGTTCTGATTCCGTTTTACAAGAGAGTCAAAACGGTACTGTAGAGAAATCACGTGGTAGAGATAAACACTCAGTTGTGGAGCAAACTAAGTGAATAATAATCCAACCTTTAGAAAGAGAGCTATTTATGTTGCCATGGAGCAACTCATTGTGCTAAAGTGGGATAGTCCATTGCTTGGGCTGTGATTGGCTACTGGTACCTGAGTGGAAGTATTTCTATATAAATACCAGCTTGATTCATCAGTTAGTTTGCAGGGTTTGTATTAAGTTACAACCTGCTTTATTTTTGTCTGCCAGCTGGACGCTAGCTGGGACCTTTACACCGGTAAGTGCTGTTTATTATTGTTATTCTACAGGTACAAATAGGTTTGTTTTTCCCTAAAGTCAAAAAAAAATACAAACAGGTCCGGTCGTTCTGCGCTTGTTAAAAAAATACGCACCGGCCTGGTTTGCATTATAAATAAAAATTACGTATAGGCGAGGTTTGCACTTGAAACAAGAAATGTACTCATCGCTTCTGTTTATACCCGAGTCCAAAAGTATCAATCTGAAAGTTGACCCATTTTTGGTGGGGGTCTTACTCTTTGTTGGGGATGTAATTAGTAATCCATGCCGACAGGGTGGTCACATAAAAATGCATTTTTATTTGACGGTAGATCGGGACACCTATCTATTTGCTTAGATGGCTACAGTTTTAAGGTTGTTAATTCACAAAAGAGATGTGTACTAATTAATCTGAGAGAAAAAGTTACTTGATGTTTAAATTAAATATTTTGTAACTGAGATTAAGATAAAATGTATCCCCCGATCTTAATATTATTTTGGTAAATTTATGCATTAAAAAGCGAAATATAAAATGAATATACTCACGCACTCAAATTTGCCCGGAAAACATACTTTCTGAAACATATGTATGGAAAATATGATATAGACATCTATATATCAGACTTATAATGGTTGATGCAAAGACAAAATGGAAACGAACTGTCGAAGCAATGTATTCTATCACTGGATTGAACATCTTCAAACTAATATTTTCCTCATTGAATTTAGTCATATATATATATATATATATATATATATATATATATATATATATATATATATATATACAGAGAAAGAGAGGTGAAGAGAATGTGCAATGGATAAATTGTCGTGTTATATAATAATATAATATTGACATCTCATTTTAACAGATATATTTACCAAATGTACATAAAAATATCTTGAAATACTAAAGAGTAAATCTATTCAATAAAATCGCCATTGGCTGCAACTATGCCCTCCAGACGACTTCGGAATCTCCTGGATCTTTTCTGGACGGTCTCCTTGTTTAAGCTAGGGAATGCTGCCATAATCCTTGCTTTCACTTCATTTTTGGTGTTACGAGGTTTTTTATTGGTCTCTCGCTCAACTGCACCCCACACATTATAATCAAGGGGATTGCAGCCTAAGGAATTAAATGACCAGATGTAAGGAGTGATGCAGTCGTAGAAATTGTCTAACAGCCATGACTGGGTTCTCCTGCTTGTGCGGCATACTGCAGAGTTTTTTTTTTCACATATAGGGTCTTCCAGTAGTCATCCTCTTGGACCAGGACACCTCCTCAAGGACTAGATGCAGGCCTTCATGCTGAGTATAAGGCACTCACCAACAAATTCAGGGGTTCTTTTCTTTCAGAACGATCAGAATGAGTTTTTCAGAGATGCTGTTCCTTCATAAATACCATTATATATGAATGTATGAGAAAGTAGGTATTGCAGCTTGAAGGTGTGAAAATTTGAAGGCAAGCTTTCGTCTATCTTTATCGGTATCGATTGTAAAATTTTCGAATCCACTGCATGCACCTAAACACTCTGAAAGGTTCGTATTGTAGCTTCCGGTGCGAATGCCAAACAGTATAGCATGCTGTTTCCAAATTTCTGGTAGAGTGAATTGCGTCATGGGGCTCTTTTTGTTACAGACGATGTTTAACTGAACCCACTATACCGTGCAGTCGACAAAATCAAAAACAAACAACGCGCATGCGCGAAATTAAAAATATGAAATACCGACAATTTACCCATTGCTCCCCCCTCTCTCTTCCTTCCTCTCTCTCTCTCTCTCTCTCTCTATCTATATCTATCTATATATATATATATATATATATATATATATACATATGAGATGAAGGAAGAAATACAACAAGCCGTGGTTACAATTTTGCATCGAAACCGATAAAATTTTCACGCAAGCTGCAATACCTACTCTTTCATAAATTCGTATATGCATACGAAAACATGTTTCTGTCTTCGATAATAATGTATGGGCAGTTTGTTTGTATGGTTCGACCTGTGTTAATAGAAAAATCCAGAAGATGGTGTCATCTGTTCCCTCAACTACAGATTCATGATGAATTTGCAGCTGATTTTATTCCGTAGTCATGACAGAAGAAAAATGTCATTAGAAACAAAAAAACAAGTACTGAACTTTTACTGGTATCAGTCCTGCTATATGGCAGTGAATGCTGGACAATTTCCTCAAAGATGAAGAAGAGAATTGAAGCAACAGAAATATAGAACTACAGTAGGATGCTGAGGACACCATGGACTGAATATATGAGCAACAACAAGGTTTTAGAGAAAATGGAAACAAAAAGGAAACTTATACTTAACATAATGAAGTGACAGTTGAAATTTCTGGGATACATATTGAGGAAGGAGGGTTTGGAAAATATTTTACTTAACAGGACGGATTGAGGGCATGAGGAGTAGAAGAAAACAAAGTAAAAAATAATTGACGTGCTTGAAAAATGGATGGTGCAACACGGTTTATAAATAAGGAAAAAACAGAATTAACTTAGATATGCAAGGGACAAAAGAACCACGATCGCCTAATGTTCCGAGGAGGACACAGGACATAAAAAGAGAGAAAGAGAGAGATGATGAATCTTCCAAAACAGGTATTGACCTCCACTGTAGTGATGCTTAATTTACTCATTTGGGTGTGAGTATTTAACATCAGGAGATAAGGTTAGCAATGGTTTCAATGTATAGAATGTAGTCGATATTTTGTAAATATTTCGATATATATTCCCATCAACAGCGGCATATTTTGTCAGAATTGAATCCATGGTGTTATTTACTGAAATGACTTACATTTTGCCTAAAGATGTATAAAAAGTAATACAAAAATGTAGGATGATATTTAATAAACTGCAAAAGATAAATATGAATTTCAAAGTCTCTTATTTGATTCCTGATTTTGACTAAAAGCGCCAGCGATATCTTCTACAGAATTCATTTGATTTGGTTTGTTTTACGGCATATCAACCTCAGTGTGTTATTTAATGCTGACAAGATTTTTATTGCTGGTAATATTTTTTTAAAAAAATGTATAGCTGGTAATATTTCTTTTTCAAAAATTTATTGCTGATAATAACTTTTTACAAAGTATTTCTGGTATTAAAACCTATTTTTACACTTTCATAGAGTTTTGACCCCAGTTCGGGGGCTAACTATTTGCCCATGGCTGGGACCCTAACAGGTGCTACCACCCCGGGTCAGGATGGACCTGGGAACACCAGCAATTAAGAGGTGGTTCTACACTCCTCAACACCTGATCAAAGGCCTTGCTGTTGGATGTAGTTTATCGTCTTACCCGGAACTCGGATGTAGTTTATCATCATACCCAGGACGGTCTACAGAATTCGATAATGTAAATAAATACTAAATTTTTAAAAGCACCATTCCGCTCTTCATCTTAAAGCATCTGCTCTAAATGACATTCATCTCCATCATTTTCTTTTTTTTTTGACCCGGCAGGGTTTATCGCGAAATAACCAGAAGTTGGACGAACTTAAAGAATGTTGCATTTTCATTCCTTATCCCATCACTTTAGAAGAGAATTCCTCCAGCCTCTAAGGATTATTATTTCTAGCATGTTTCTGGCAATGATGAATTCGGTGCTTCTCTTAGACAAATTCAGTGCTGGGAAGTGGGAAAACATGGTACATGGGCAACTGTCGATCTCCTATATAACCCTGACCAAGCTTGAAATATATAGATAATACTCCAGCGACACCTCGCCACGGCGGCAAATCGCGAGCTGTGCCACAACTCTCCGGGTACAGATCCATGCTCATTCAAGGCTGACGGATAACACCCATGCGTGGGTGGGATCAGTTTTATTGCAAGACCCCCCAGAAGGAATACTTTTTGTTAAATTATCGTTGGATTGCTATGAAGCTACAACAATAGTGTATGATTTAACTCTAAGGTAAAAGTCATGAATGATAATTACGACATATTGCAACGAAAACGAGGCTTAGTTGATTTTTTTTGTTTTTTTTTTTTATCACTTAATATCTGTAGATATTTCTGCATCAAACTATGTTTCAATTAGGCAAAATTAAATGATCAGAAAGTGTATCACTTATCAGCAATAGAATGGAAAAGGGGAGTAGGTGTGGAGGTGAGAACTCAAGAATTGGCTTTACTCCTAATAAATATAACGTATTACTAAAATGTAAATTGCTGCATCGTTCGTGAAAATATCAATAGTATAAGTCAATCTATATGGACATAACTGAAATAGGATTAAAAGAAACGCCCATGAACGGGAATGAGCTCATTTAAATAATGCGATGCCAAAGAATCCCAAAAAGGCAACAGTATTTTGTCTCGCAGAGCAATAAATAGCAAGTCATCCATTTTCTAAAAAATACATAGAATGAACGGAATAATGCATGTTATTAATATCGTTGGGAGAAAAAGAACATTTCTCAAATTCAATAATTGCCATAAAGTTATGATTTCCTTAGGGGAAACCTTTTTTTCTTCAGTAATAAAAAAATATTTTATATTTCAAACAACTTCTTTTGATCTCCAGAAACATTTTTGCCTTGTTTAAAGGACGTCATTTATTGGCTTCTATTCGTATAAACATTCAAGCATATTCCTCATGTTCAAAAACTAGCCTAAAAGTATTATTTAGTTTCCTTAAAATGAACGGTGTGAAAGAATCAATTTGAAAATATGTGTTCCTTGTAATTTCTACCGATGTTAGAAATTTCTTCAATACAAAACTAAGGAATTAAATGAGTACTTCATTCTAGTATCTGTGTACCAGTTTGAATACACCTTTTTTTAAAAACGGTAACATTAAAATTTATGGATGGTGTTAATATTCTTACATTTTATTTAATAATGCTTCAAAAAATGGGAAGTCTTATTAAGAAAAAAGAAAAAACAACAACACTCAGTAACATCAACTCTGAACACGGCCAAATGTGCTGACCGTGTGTGGAAAATAAAGACATTCCTATAACTCTAAATATATGCATAAAAATTAAATTTAATTTATCGATGATGTTGATATTCTTAGA
>CAHIKZ030000224.1:3587500-3697500 GCA_903632075.3 Acanthosepion pharaonis
GAAATAAGCCTATTCTCCATAAGAGGTAATTTTTAATTTTATTGTGTACTAAATATATATAGATAGATAGATACAGAGAGAGAAAAAAGGGAAGGAAAGAGAGACAGAGTAAAAGAGAAAATAAATTTACAATAGTTATGAGAGATTACATCTTTTAAATGGCGTTCATTTTCAGCTTTGCACGAACGTGCCCTTGCTTTAGCATTTTACATCACAGCTCTCGGTGTTTCAGGTTTGGATATCTGTCTGATTATTGACATAAACCTTTTCTTTGGGATAGCACCATAGAAAGAACTCCAGGCTTTCAGATCCACTGAACGTGGTGCTCAGTTTATGCCGCAACTTTGAGAAATTATTCTTCTCCTCGAAATTTGCTTAAGAAGCTGGATTGTAGTCTTTGCCGTATGATTTGTTGCCACATCTTGTACGCAAAAATGTTGATGAATTTAAAAATTCGTTGGATTTGCGAGAGATCCAAACCTGTCGTGACCACCTTCAAGTTGATGCTCCTAGATCGTCCGCTCAAAAATTCCATCGTTCCTAACCAAATGTGGTTTGCCATTTCGTGGGAGATCAATTACTAAACCTTTACTTTCAAAACTTGGAGAATCTCTCATACCGTAATTGCGACGATATGCTCGTTGATTTTGAATTATTGATTCTTGGTTTAGATTTCGTTACTTGTCTATTTTTCTGTTGTGTATCTTTACAGGATTAATTTTTAACTTCAAACTAAGAAAAGTAAAAAAACAAAATAATGAAGTTATTAAATTTTCAGATACCTTGGTGTATTTTGGAACAGCCGGTATATACGATTGCAAATGAGCTTTGGTCATAGATTCTTGGTTGGTAAGCATTTCACGTAGATTAAAATTTATCCTCACTGAATGTCTCCATCGTTGGAGGTGTTCCAAAAACCTAATCTTACACACACTTATGTACTATGCACACTTGCATAAACGCATTCACCAACAGAAACAGTCAATCGCACTTTATACATGTTGATCACTGAAAAAGTAAAGTTTTCATGTTGTCTTTTCATATATATATATATATATATATATAAGTTTTAAGATTTAAGAAAAAGCAAATATTTTTATATATAGTGCTCAATATAAAAAATAAAATAATATTAAAAATAGCGCATTAATAATATTATATAAATGTTCATTTATGTTTAAATATCAATTTTATTGTTTTCCCCGAAGAGCAGAACTCTTTGAAGAATAGACATTACCAAGAAATTTCGAAGTCGGGGAAAAAAACAAAAATTGATATTAAAAATTAAGTAAACTTTTTATATAATATTATATATATATATATATATTGTGTGTGTGTGTGTGTGTGTGTTTGTGTGTTATTAATAATTATACTCGGTTGGTGAAAAAAACGGGATGACTCAATTTCCAAGTATATCAAAACAAATTAGTATCGGAGGAAAAAAAAGAGAAAGAACTAGAAAAAACCGAACAACAAAGACAAAACGCAAAGTACTCAATACGCTAAGTAGAGCAAAGATTGAAAAAATTAACCGTGAAGATCCTAGGTAGGTAGTTACTGGCTCTTTGAAATTTATATATAAAATGACCAAACACTAATATTCCATGGTTATAATTTATTACATTGTTATCGTAATCACGATCCAATTCATCAGACCTACAGGTAGCCTTTTATATTATATTATATTCTTGCTCTGTCCTGGACATTGAGCTCTACCTGGATTCTATCCTCTTGAAAATATATATATGTTGACCACTAATATTATCTATCTATCTATCTATCTATCTATCTATATATATATATATATATATATATATATATATAAATTGCATATAGCATGAAACAGACTGTCGCCTCTAAGTGTTGACTTCTATGTTCACTTTTATATTTACACACGCTCTATCTCTGATATTGAGCACTTTATCCCATAAATATAGCACACCTTAAGACTATATTTATATATATATATATATATATATATATATATATATATATATATATATTATTATTATTATTATTATTATTATTATTTTATTATCATTAGTTAAAAACTATTTTAAAGTCTACTCGTATTTGAGTAAACGCTCCATTTACTTGTTGAACAAAATATTTATTTATTCTCATTTACCGAGAAAATATGCTGTCTCCGGCAATAATAATATTTTCTTATTTTCTAAATAAATAAACGGAGCGTCTACTCAAATATGAGTATCCACTAAAAGTAACGTTTAAGTAATAAAAATCTGTCAAATTAATAAATAAAAAATCCATCCCTTTTATATATATATATATATATATATATATATATATATATATATATAATATTCGCATAAATGTACCTACATATGCAACTTGCTTTTTATTTGCCAAACAAAAATATTTTATGCAAAACTATCAAAAATCTTTCTCTCTCTCTCTCTCTCTCTCTCTCTCTCTCTGTCTCATGGAGTAAAGAGGGCGCTATTTAAAACCGACTGCGCATGGCACCTAAGCAGCTCACCAATTAGTCAATGGTTGGAATCAAACTTGGAATATATGCCGCGGGCATTTGATTTTATGAAGTCCCACAAAGACGATAAATGGATTTTCTCTATTCGTTTTCCATTTCGAGAGAAAAAGTCAAAACCAATTCCACACAACTGGCATTAAAATATAAATTGCCTTCATATTGTTTACAATTTGCAGGAAACTCCATTACCGATTTATTCAGCAGTCTAATCTTTTACAGCTTCGTGAACATGCGCAGACGGTTCGTTGCATATTTCCTCATGCACCTGTATGTGTGTGTGTACACACGTCTGAAGCAAATATAAATAGGCAACTTTGTGTGATTGTATGTATGTGTATGATGTCGGGTGTGCCAGCTCTATGCTAAATATGTGCATATGACAAACTGCTTATTCATATCTAACAGTTTCCTGGTATAATTACGAATGTCAGAGAAAGCGTGCCTGCTATTGATACATACACACGTCAACATATATGCGTGTATGTGCCTATGTGGATCTTTGTATGTAAGTACGAAAAATACTTACGTACACCCACACACACAAACACACACATACACACCCACCCACGCACACACATACACACACACGCACGCGCACACACACACAAACACACATACACACGCACAAACACACGCACACATACACACACGCACGCACACACACACACACACACACACACACACGCACACACACACACACACACACACACATGATAACGTATAAAACATCGCTTTCCCGCCAAAAAAAAAAAGAGTAAAAAAGATACCCCAGGTCCTATATGCAAAGTGTCTTGTAGGTCAATACAGAATGAGGCAGAAAGGACGGACGTTTTTGAAATGGCTATTACTCAGCTCCAAGGGGAGGGACACATGTCTGATGGTACCATTCTGTCTGATGGTACCATTCTGTCTGTGGTGTCTTAGCACTTTTTTTTCTTTTCAGTTTAAGCCATGGCGCCGTGGAGGATAGAGCATTGCGTGTCACCTCCGCGAATTTTGAGAAGAAGAATAAGTCTGTCACAGCGGTTCAGCGTGAGTTTCGTCGACGATTCAAGATTCACCGAAATCACACTGTTCCCACTTGTAAACACAATCTTGCCTTGGATTCATGTACTTCGTGCACGAGGTCCACTCTCATGAATAGCAGACCAGTGGGGGCCCCACGGACGGTACGTACCCCCAAAAATGTGGAACGCGTCAAACAAGCTTTGCTGTGCAGTCCGAACCGCTCTTCTCGGAGCCATGGTACTGAACTTAGCATCGATAATCGCCCGGTAAGGCGTATTTTACATGAAGAACTGAATGTCCACCCCTACAAATTGGTCCTTGGGCAACAGATGAGGTCAGTGGAATATGCACAGCGGCTTCGCTTCGCACGTCAGATGGAAGCACATTTTTAAGGTAAATGAGAACCTTATTTTGTTAATGAGTGATGAAGCTCATTTTTATCTCAATGGCATGGATCAACAGAATTGTCGTTATTGGGCTCATGAAAGCCCAAAAGAACCTCACGAAAGACCACTGCACAGCCCAAAAGTGACGGTTTGGTGAACTGCTGGACAAGCTGGCGTCATTGGTCCTTACATTTTTGAGGACTATAATGGAAATGTTGTTACTCTGAAACCCAAGCGTTACATGAATTTATAAACAACTTCTTTGTGCCTGAATTCCGACGAAAACGTATTCATATCCCACGTGTATGGTTTCAGCAGGATGGGGCGATGGTCCACACAGCCAGACCATTAATAGACGTTCTTCGTCATCTCTTCGATGACCGCCTAATATCTAAGGTTTTCTGGGACTCATTGGCATCCTCGGTCCCCTGATTTGTCTATGTGTGATAATTTCTTGTGAGGAAACCTCAAGGTACGTGTGTATGAGCATAATCCCCGTACATTAGACGACTTGAAGCAATCTATTCGCATGGAAGTCACCCAAATCGACAGAACAATATGGTAAATAGTGGAAGCCAACTGCTTTCAGAAATGCATGAGTGAAAACGGACACCACATGTGGGATGTTGTTTTTCACATTTGATTTTGTCAAATGCTAATACGAACATAATGATGTCAATAAATTTTTTTGGAGCTAAAATTAATGATGTTGTGAACTTTTCAAAAACGTCCATCCTCCCCGCATCACTCTATATTTCTTCAGGCACAATTGATTATCAATAATTATATCTAACTTAATTCCATTTTACGATAATATCAGCCAGTATCCTCCTACGTCAGTTGAAACTAACCTTTTTTTCTTTTTCCATATATTGTAATCGTATTACTGATTTCGAATTTTCTTGTTTTTCTCCAAAACAAAGCTGCTTTCTATAAATCATTTGAGAGACCCCTTTCTGCATTTTATCATCAGAGATCGTGTTAACCCCCAGTAGAGTGACTCGTTGCTCCTTCCCGCGCTATCATTTTCTCTGACATGAAGTGGAAAGATTATATTGAATCAATTGCTAGGTCTACTGCTAGGAAAGTTTGTTCACTGTGTAGTTTTAAACAATTTTTTTCAGTCCAGAATCTATCTTGCATATTTATAAGTCTATTATTCGTCCATGCTTTGAATATTGCTTCTATATATAGTTTGTTGCTTGTTGTGGTAGGATCCACCTAATTTGCATAGTGGAGTACCGACCATATAAATATGGTTGGTACCGGGAAGAGAGGGAGGAATCAAGAGATTCAACCAGAGACTCTGCCCGACTGCGACTCAGTCAACACATTCTCCAGGGACGGTCTTACCAGGAATATACAAAAGACTATATGTAAATATTGTGTACACTTTCTTGTTTCAATAGATTTTGTTCTAAGTACATTTTGTGTTGCATTATTCTTCCATGCATTAGTCAGTTAGACATTTTCATGACAGTCGTCCACGAGTATTGAATCTAGAGGTTGGCAGTGAATATTTCGGAGACAGTAGGAAAGCGTACTTTAGGTTCGCAGTGGATATCACAGCAGAGTGTAGTTCATCCTTCTCCTGGTCGCCTTTGGTCCTTCCGGTAGGAGGAAACAAGATGGCCGCCTTTATACACGACGAATACAGTGTTATGGCTTTGATTGGTCAACCTTCCATTGGTCGACTACAAAGGGAAATAAGTCATTCTGACTCGCTCACTAGTTACAGGCGTTAATATACCCAAAAAACCGTAACAGCCCCCCTTATTTTGGGTATATATGGAATCTTCGTTGAAAATATTAGTAAAGTTAATAAATACTTTAATTCCAAAAATAATATTTTTTTTCTTTTTCTCTTTTTTTTTAAAAAGGTAATATTAATATGTAACAAATACTTTAGTATTCCAAATTTTATTTTTATATTTTTTTTTTTTTATATTTTCTTGAAAATTAATATTCACAAAAATTAGTCATATCACTTTGTTCACAGTTAAATACTTCGGGTTAATAGAACATGAACAACAATATTATAAGTTTAAATTGCGATCACGGCAAAAAGTGGAAAGAATTGTTACTTTACCCATAGTTGGGACCCATTAAAACAGTTACTATCACTCCGGGTCAGAGTGACCCAGAAAAATCATTTATTATTTTATCCATAGCTGGGACCCATTAAAACAGTTACTATCACTCCGGGTCAGAGTGATCCAGGGAATAATTTAGGAGAGGATTGGGCTCAAGGTAGGACCATTTACCTTTATACCCCGAAACTAAGGACTTATGTTCATACCAAAAACTGAACTGGCGCTTCTTAGGACAGTAACTAACGGATGCAGTTTTACTTCCTACCCAGGACCTAATAAGGACCTTACAGGGACTTAACGGATGCAGTTTTACGTCCTACCCAGGACCTGAATAGGGGCCTTAATGGATGCAGTTTTACGTCTTGCCCAGGACCTGAATAGGGGCCTTAATGGATGCAGTTTTACGTCTTGCCCAGGACCTAGATAAGGACCTTAGTGGATGCAGTTTTACGTCTTGCCCAGGACCATTATAAGGGTCTAAGAAGTCAGCACCAAACATTGCAGAAGCAAAAAGCCTGTAGTTTCCATTTCATAATCGTTTTTTTTTTGTTTTTTTTCACAAATAAATCCGCCATATTATCTCCCGATTAAACATATTCAATTTGTACTGTTTTCTTCTATAGTTGGTCCCTTAACAAACTGATATTTCATATTGATATGCTTTGATCTCTAACGTTGAATTTCTAGACAAAGCAATACTGCTCTGATCGCCGAGTAAATAATAATTGGCTCAGTTATTGCCAGTATTATAATTGTTTTTCATTAGCAATTTAAGAAAAATAACCTCTTGTGTTCTTTTTCACAATGCAATACATCCAGCTTCACAAGTTAAAAGTGAAATCTTTCGCTGTTTCTTAATTCCTGCTGATTATTGGGTTACCATCCGCTAGCTTAAAGCAATAGCCTGTTATTTTCTTATGGTCTGGTGAATTAGCCCAATCAGCATCACAAAAATTCTTCCATTTTTTAATAATTTATTGGATTGTCAAAATACTAGGCATCGACTATTAGTCCACTTCAGACAACGTAATACTTGCTTCAAAAAATTGTTAAAATGTACAGTCCACGGTTTACTTAAGTTTTGGGATAACTTAGTAACCGAATAGCAGATTATTTTGCTTAGTTCATATCATCATGCAAATAATACTTCCGACCAATATTCTGTATTCATTTTCACACTCCGCTATACCATCTTCTTATTCCTAATTGTGCTTCAATCCATTTCACATGGAGTAGTTCTTTGTTTTGCCATTTTGCATGTTAAATTTCCATAAAAGCCTTTCCATGTATCTCGATTAATTCATTGAAATCGTGTTGCCTTTAAATTTTTACTGTATACCAAGAAAAACATGATAGTTCGACCCAAATTGGTCATTTCAAAACTCATTTTTAGAGAACTCTTGATTTTTAATAGTGCGGCCTCACTCTTTGATACAATTAACATATTTTCGACCCAAATAACTAGAATTACTGATATTTCATTTAATGTCTGTGTACAGACATGGGTCAACTTGAGGAGATTGAAATTATTGTCTCATGAAATAACAACAGATTAAATTATTCCATGTTTTTTCCACTCATTTTGAATCCATATAGTGACTTTTTAAGTTTTTTTTTCTTAAAGTTTCCATACATAATCATCACTCTTTTTGCTTTCTTTTTTTTTTAAACCTTCTGGTGGTTCCATATACATTTCATAGTCGATGGTGCCTTCTGAAATAAGCCTTTTTTTTTTTTTTTAACATCCATATGATGTAGATCTTTACCACAATGGGCATCCATTTGCATCAAAACCCTAATTAAGACTTAATGTCACTACATAAGTCATCCGCCCCATATATCTATAAAAATAAATCCGTTAGCTACAAAAACGAACATCGCATACTGGCGATCTATTCTTAGTTCGCTTTACAATGTAAACCCAACGGCTGCCAATGATATTTCTATCATCAATTTAATTAAGACTTAAGATTTCTACATAAGTCGTCCCCCACTTATATCTATGAAAATCCGTTAACTATAAAACGAACCTTGTAGACTGACGATCCATCCTCAGTTTGCCCCATAGTACGGCTGCCGATGATTTTTTTATCATCATCCGGGGCGTTTTGATTCAAACAATACTAAAGATTAAATTTCTTTATTTTTGGCTTAAATTTCTTCATTCTTTCCTTTTGAAGGCATGGCCGCTCTGATCCTAACAAAATGTATGGCTTCTTGTTAGTTCCTCGAGATACATTTGTACTGCGTAACAACAGTTAATATTACATTAATTCATTTCACAATAGTCTGGCTTTTCTCCATTTTGGTCGGAATTTGCACCTGATTTTCTTCTTCTCGTATACCCCATCTGGTATAGTACCTTCCTCTGCTTGTGGACTCTGAACGGGTTTTCTACCATAATTAGGCCATACTTAATTCGGGTTGGACTAGTTCCTCGGAATTAATATATTTTTTTTTTTTTTTTTTTTTTAAGGTTCCTCCCCTCGCTCAAAGGAATTTATCAATCTGACGCATCTGATCTTCCTCATCGTTTTCTTTTAAATCATATAGTCTGGACTTGGCTTATTCTACCCAATAAATATGTCCCTTTCTTTTTTGGGATCTAATTCCGCTCTGTGGTCAACATATATACAGCAAATTATATCAAAAATATGCATATCCCACACATTGGGCTCTCATTGAGTTTTTAGTTTCTTTCTCAATGCATAAAACCACAGCTTCTTGGGTAATTCAAATTCTATTAACAATCATCTAGCCATTTTAAAAAGTGTCCTCCAACTGCGTTCAGCGACTCCGTTCTTATGCGGAGAATAAGAACAGGTTTTCTCACGTTTTAATGCCTTCATTTATTTAATTTATTAGGAGGTTTTTGTAAGCATCAGAAGTAAATTGTCCACCATTATCTGTTTGAATTATTTTTAATTTTCCATGCGGGGGAGTTCTCGGATAAATAGATTTTCGTAGATTGCAAATTATCAAATTTACTTTCAGAAAGTAAATCATAAGCCCTGAGTATTCGGCAACAAAGTTTAAATCATTTTTCTTTAATATACGTGTCACAATATTTTAAATCATTTGGAAGTGTATTTTTTATTCCAGTGACATGTTCTTGCAATCTCTTAACATCAGAATTCTTACAGTGGCCTAATATCTTATGCCAAGTTCTTAAGTCATGCGTGGCCATCTTCGCAGACTTAACACTTCTCAAATAATGCAAACGTCCATATTGCTGCATATTTAATCCAGTTCTGTCTGGATATCTTGAATTTAAAATATATCAAGCCTTTTTTCTTTCTTTTTTTTTTAAATAAACATTCTATATATTTCCTCTAGTATTTCGCAGATAGGTACAGGCACTACCTCTCTTTGACGTTAAATTATTAGCTCTGGTGCCGTCCAGTAACTCGATAAAATGTCAGTCGAGCTCAAAATTCAGGTCAAAATTAATAAATTTTGTTACAACTATAATTACACGATTTGTCGCACCCGAATTGACCGAATCACAAGTACTGGCCACAGTACTCAATCCAAACAAAAAAGGCATATGCACGTCCATTCGAAAAAGTTTGTTTTTTTTTTTTTTGTTTACAAAAGTCATTCCGTGTATAAAATTGACATTTCCGCACGGACATGGCCGACATTATTACCACAACGAAAACAACATTTTTTTTTGGCCTCGATTTTGGGGGGGTAAATATTATCATATTGCTTCATAATTACGTAACGCAATTTTAAACTCCTGTGAAAGTTACTTGTTATCTTTTTAAGTTATCACTGTCGTAAATGGTTTGAATGAAGGTGGCAAACCCTTCAAGACCATGGCTATTCGTAGCCCATCAGAGAGAGTCTCACCTGCAATTTTAAAGCATTTGTGACATTCTCTGCTAAAATAATTGGTTACTGATTCGCGGTTAGTTCAAGTATATGAAGCAATAATTTTAGGCTTACCTTTTAACAAATAGTATTCATTTAAATTTGTGTAGGGCTCGGCTTCCATTGTCCTTGGCCTCCTCATTATTAAAGACAAACTCCAGTCATCCAGGAATTGAATTAACTCCATGAAAACGGTCGCATTTCTTCATAAAATCATCATGCCCCCTCCTGGTCGACTTGCAAAAGATAATGTCATGGAGTTTTCATATTCTTAGGTAGCCTAAAAAAAACTTCGTCTCCCATAATTCATATCCAGATTCATAACCGTCAAAATAAATCGTGATCTGGGCTCATAACCTATGTTAGACATTTTCATGACAGTCGTCCACGAGTATTGAATCTAGAGGTTGACAGTGAATATTTCGGAGACAGTAGGAAAGCTTACTTTAGGTTCGCAGTGGATATCACAGCAGAGTGTAGTTCATCCTTCTCCTGGTCGCCTTTGGTCCTTCCGGTAGGAGGAAACAAGATGGCCGCCTTTATACACGACGAATACAGTGTTGGGCGGCTTCTGATTGGTCAACCTTCCATTGGTCGACTACAAAGGGAAATAAGTCATTCTGACTCGCTCACTAGTTACAGGCGTTAATATACCCAAAAAACCGTAACAAGTTCCAACAGTGCTAATGCTACATACTTAGAGATTCTTGATAAAATCCGAAGAACCTGAAATGTTTTTGGTCCTGACCTGGCATCTCGGCTTCAGTCACTTTCCCACTGACGTAATGTAGCTTCCCTGTGCATTTTCTATAAATAATTTCATGTTAATTGTTCTGATGAACTTTGGTCTATGGTACCCTGAATTTTTTTTTAATTTAATCGCTGCACTAGATTTGCAGTAAGATCTTATCAAATGGCAAAAAAGGAATGAAAGATGCAGCAGGCGGTAACGATCTCATGCGTTTACTGCCTGCTTCAGTGAAATGGAAAACCTAGTCAATCTTGAATCTATTTATTTGTACCCTCTTACTATCTAAAATGATCGCCTGCGTTCATATTTATGTTTGACTTACGGCCACGTCACGATGAAACAGCAATTCCCGTACGATCACCGAAGTTAAGCAACGTAGATGCGTGACCGCTTGGTAGTACCAAGTGATGTCAGCTTGAATATGCGGCTGGTGTAATGGCTCGGAATTGTTAATCGGAGAGCTGAGTTCCAATTTCCGTTGAGTTTCTTACATTCACATACGCGCAAATACACATCTTCTATTCTCCCCCCAGCTATGGGTTAATTAGTAAGGCTTGTATTACTAAACTATAGTTATGTACCCCACCACCCACAATCCTAATAATCTAAAAATATCTTCTGGCTTGAAATAACCAGCAAAGGGATTATAGATTATATATAGCCGTAGAAAACGAATCAATCAATCATGTGTCACATTTTTTCAACTTTACTCCTAGAGGCCGTAGCCCAACATATCCTACCATTTTGGAATCAGGCCGACTCTGTGTTCAAATTAGAAATATTGCCGGCCGGATCAGGACCCGCAATCCTAAAATTTTGGATTCCCAAGTCTTCATTACTGCAATTGTTTTCCGATTCTGCTATTTTGACTTCTACTGATGAAGACCATTAAAGGGACACAACTCACTAACTTTCAATAGCTCATGTTCAAATGGAAAAAATACTGTTTTCAAATTACAGCGTTTAAAAATAAAATTGTCCGTGTTTTCAACTTTACTCCAAGAGGCCGTAGCCCATCGTATCATACAATTTTGGTATCAGGCCGACTCCGTGTTCAAATTAAAAACATCCCGGGCCGGATCCGGACACACAATCCTGAAATTTTGGATTGCCAAGATTCATTACTGCCATTTTTTTTTTTCAGATTCCGCCATCTTAGCTTCTACTGATAAAAAAAACAATTAAAGGGACACAACTCTTTAACTTTCACTAGCTAATATTGAAATGAAAAATATTGTTCTCAAATTACAGTGTTTCAAAATGAAAGTGTCACACTTTTTCAACTTTACTCCTAGAGGCCGTAGCGCAACATATCATTCCATTTTGGAATCAGGCCGACTCTGTGTTCAAATTAAAAACATTTCGGGCCTGCAATCCTGAAATTTTGGATTCCTTAAGTTTTCATTACTGCAATAATTTTCGGCGATTTTTTATTTTTTTTTTTTTTTTTTTTTTTTTTTTTTTGTACGATAACAATTTTTATAATTTGAAAATAAGTTTGGGAACAATCGAAATTAATTGCGAAATTCAGTGAAAGTCACCCATGAAATAAAAATAATTGTTTGGACGAAAAGCAAGGACCTACGTACATTAAATTTTCTTTAAATTAAGTGGCGGCCGAAGAATTATCCTGGAACTTTTAAAAAGTAAACTTAAATATTAATGCAATATTTAAATGCAGCGATCAATTTTGAATTCTTCTGTAGTTTACCGTAGGAGCTAGCTTAAATGCCGCTCGATAGGGCGGATTTTAAGCTAGTTAAACGTGCAATCAATTTACAAATTCATGAATTATTCATACAAAAACAAATGCAAAGGTTAATGATTTAATTGGCGAGAAATCCATCGTCGCAAACAATTCAAATAATATACAAAAACGTTTATCGAAATTAAAATAACTGATCCAAGTGCGACTTTTGGATAATAAGTGCGACATTACTGTAATTATTGAACAATATAGTTCATGCCACTTTGACAGAAAATTTACCAGTCAAATAAATTCGCTTATCACCATATTTGTACAAGAACGCACAATTGTAAAATTTAAAATCAAACTCAGCGTTGCTACTGCACGCTCCAAAAACAATAACTCATTTCCAATAGCATTTTTCGGATACAACAATACATATATTTTCGTTGTCCTCTTATTACTGAGAGAAAAACAAGAACAACATCTATTCCATACTTGAAGATGTCTGTAGGAACAGACGAAAGCTTGTAGTAAAAATAAGAACTAATGCAGCAGAAATTTATAGAAACAAGGATCTTCTCATTCCTAACAGGTTCGGAGGTTTTTGTATATTATTTGAATTGTTTGCGACGATGAATTTCTCGCCAATTAAATCATTAACCTTTGCATTTGTTTTTGTATGAATAATTCATGAATTTGTAAAATTGATTGCACGTTTATCGAATATATATATATATATATATATATATATATATATATATATATATATATAAATCGATATTGAATCCGTTGGGCAAATATTTTAATATAGTTAAATTTGACGATTGTGGAAATGTTATTATCCTGAACCACTGCCCAGTGTTTGATCAAATCACCAAAAATTAGATTTCCCTATTAACATTCGGACTATTGTCCTCAGTAATCTAGTGGACTAATGCTTTGGTACGGGAATTTAGCGACCTAGTTATTGTGAGTTCAATACACTAAATGCACATACCAATTATACATACTGCCCTCACCGGGCACTATGTATAATTGGACTCAGTGTAAGCGGGTGAGTACTAACTGAGCCGTACAAAAAATAAGAACTAAACTCAATATCGCTGGACATGGGCAGCGGAACAAGTTCAAACTGCTTCCGTGGATTAAATAAAGAATTCACGACCTAAACACTGTGATAACAACAACAAATATGACTACAATAGTCTGAATGTAAATAGTGTAAATAATGATAACTCCTCATCCCAGAAATCAGATTTCCCTTCTTGTATATTTTGCTTGTTTTGTTTTTTTTAATTTTTTTATGGAGAAGTGGTATTTCTTGCAGAACAAACCGAGATGCTGAAAAAGATGCTCCTGTCTCTGATTTACGTCCATAATTCTCAAATGCTTTGGCACTTCTATGTGGAGTAATGGTTAGCAAACTTGTCCCGCTAGACCAATAACGACTGAGTAGTGAGTTCGATCTTGAAACTGAGTGTTCCATGATTTCGGACTTTTGTCTCATCTAAGCTACGCTTAGAAAATCACCATAGTTATTGTCAGGGAAAAAAGAAGCGCCGGTGTCTTTGTTAGAATTCCCTTTTTTCTTTAGTTCCAGGACAACTTTCTTTAAAATAATAATTCTTGGTTCTTTTCGTAAAGACTATTAAATATTCACGAAAAACGCATTTTGAATTCCTATTTACCATTCTTCTAAACATTTAACGATTTTTTTTGTTTTAGAATTAATTCAGAAAGTAACAGCAGCAACCTCTTGGTAAAATGCAATTCACAAATCAGAAATTTGGGATTCTGTAGGCAGCACTTGCATTTCTGTCTGCGAAGTGTATAATGCACTTTGCTGAAATTCACCTTACTGATATCTTTTCATACAATAAAAGAGTTAACGTTTCCTGTTTGTCACGATAAATAGCATCTTTCTAAGTTACATCAAAATAATATGAAGTCTTCTATCAAAAAAAACAAAAAAAACACGTTTGTCCATTTAAATTCAGAAGAAAATTCACATAGTAAAACTTGAACCGCATACTTGGTGGCCAGCAACATTCTAATACTCTAACCCAAAAGCTAGTAGCTAGCGACTAAATATCATTTATTTATCAATACTTATATCAAATAAGATTTATTTATCCTCATGATCAGGCGTATCGTTGCGGGAATAACCAAATCACTTAAGATGTAACAATCGATTCGTGAAGCATTTAGACTGAGAAAATTGATTTGTTTAAGGTTTTAGGGTACTGTCGCTGGACGAATTAACGAACGGTGAAAATGTGGCGAATGGGCGATGCACTTAATCGTGTAACTAACGCAAGAAACGGCCATGATGCGATTCGTACGAAGGCGCACTGAGCGGAGAAAGAAATTATTTCAATGAGAATTTTGTGTTGCGCTGAAACAAAAACGACAGGCTGAAATCAAATTCAAACGTTCTTGAAATTGGATGGAAACATACAAACAGGACTCTCCCCAGTTTTGCACCGACTGGAAAAAATCACCATACGTTAGGTTTCGATTCTAATTTACGTCGGGATAAAGGAAAATTCGATGTACACTCACAAGGGAACAAAAGATGAAAGTATCTACACAACATGAAATGAAAACGCGAATCTCCAATATATGTTGTTATTTATTCACGGATTCACTTAGCACGGGTTGGATGGGGTAGGTAGGGGAGACTTGGGAAATCCACACTCCTTTTGTCTTCTTTCAAGACAGACGAACGGAGCAAATCTTCTATTCCGCTACCGAAAACTCTTTCTCCGATTATCGCTCTTTTCATTTCTACCTCACAACACGCAATTAACAATTCCCTAACTATCGAGCCGGAACTGACTATTCTGTGACTCTGCTTATGTAATCATAGAACCGGAACTCTATAACTTCCGGCCAAATGGCAACTGATCCTGAAATTTTTCATTTATTCATTTATTTCACTTTCTTTCAGCCAGTGGGTGGCGAAGCACTCATTTCTAGAATTTACTGTCTAAGCAGTCATAAAGCCCAGCCCTGATAAAATCATTCATAGTCCACTTTACTTTGTAGATGTTCTAAGACAGGTCGAGTTAAATTGTGTCACCTTCAACAAAAAGCTTTGTTTTATAGGTACCACTTCATAAGCTATTAAAATTACCGACTATTAACTTGAATATTGGAAAATAGAGAATATTTTTATACATGATTTTAATGAAGAAATAGACTAGAAAATTACTGAACTAAGTTACCGAAAATTTAATAGAAACTTCAGATGTTTTAAATTTTATCCCAAATCAGAAAATATTACCCAAACTGTTTCTCCTGTATTAACAGGTCTTACTTTTAACTAAATTAAAAACGATCACTTTCGAATTGATTTCAGCAGCTGCTATATCAGTGTACATGTTTTGTAAATCTGTCAAAATTGGAGTATTTTTGTTTAGTGGTGATTCTATTGATACAAATATATTTCATTTCAAGACAGGGAAAAATTTTGATTAAAACGCAAGTAATATTTGCGCGGCTTGTGAAACAAACGTTGTGAATGATCGAATATGACAAAAGTCATCTGCGAAGTTTCGTTTGCCTCAGATGAAAATGACAGCGATCAACTGAAAACATTATTATGTTGTACCACGCGATAGATGTGTCCTTCACGTTTTCATTTGAGATGTCCACATAAGTTAAAAGAAAAAGCAATGGCTGGATTTTGCTTGCATGTGTGATTCTCTAAATTGTAATGGGCGATGAAAAGTGGATACTTTACAACAACGTGAAACAGATCGTAGGACAAATGAAATATAGTATCAGCAATCTTAGAAAAAAATTGGTCCCCAAAGAAACTGATGCTGTGTAATGAGTGGAATGGAAAGGTGTCCTTTATTTTTATAAAACAACCAGTTAAAACATTAATTACAATTAAACAATTATTAATGGCACAAAGCACGAATATATCACGAAGCGGAGACGTAATTAAAATTACTTTCTAAATTATTATCATTAATTTCATTTTCCATAGAAATTAATTTTCCAGATTCTTTAAAAGACTATAAATTATCTCGGTGTTTTTTTTTTATTATTTTTTTTTTTTCATCAGCCCTTATCAATCAGAATTCTTGATAAATATAAAAGATTCAATGCTAAAAGGGAACGTTGTAAAACGTCCCAAAAGTAATTCTTTTTTTTTTTATCTCATTACAAAAAATGGCCGAAGTGAATGAGCTAACTAAAGTAATACTTGGGCATTTAAGAGAATAGAAAAAAGTCTTGTTTTGCTTACAGACACGCGGCTGTCGTCGAAAAAATGAAAAGAGATCCAAGTATCTTGAAATGGGATGCTGTCGTACAACACTTTAGATTTTGAAACAGTCATTTGAAAAAGTGTTAGCTTTAACAAGATTATCAATGAGATGTTGGCCAATCGCTGAATTTGAAATCTTCTAGGTGCGTGTGAATCTTGTAGTTTGAAGTATTTGCTCATTCATAATCCATAACGGAACTTGATACCAATTGGATCAACTGAAAGCAGCAAAGAAATGCATCCGGAATCAGTTAAGTGCAAATGTCTAATATTCGATCAGGATGAGGTTAGATTGCATTTTTCTTTCGTGAAACTTACTGCCGTTTTTCCTGGGGCGTTTACACACATTCGCCGCCAATTTCATCATATCATACATACTCGGATTACCATTTATTTGATTGATTGATTCGTGGTTTTTTTTACGGCTAATCAACCCTTTGCAAGTCATTTAAAACTAGGAAATATTTATTCAGATTGTATGATTTTTTTTTTTTTTTTGAGATAATAAGGGCTTACTGACACAAGTCTTACTAATTAACCCATATCTGGTGGGGGAGAAGAGGTGGGTTCATACTTTCCCCAAGAGTATTTGCGCGTTCGTATATAGGAAATAGGAACTCGGCTCTCTGATTAGCAATTCCTAGCCACCTTCATATCCAAGCTTAGAGTACCGGCATTCACAAGCGGTCAGTAATGTATGTACTGACCAAACTCGACGTTGCTTAACTTCGGTGATCGTACAGGAAGCGGAGTTTTGAAAGTGATGTGGCTGTAGGCCTTACTATTTATTCCCGACCATATAAAATTCTCTTAACCTTTAAACAACAGGAAAATTTTGCATTGTTCGTGTACACCAATCGGGTGAAAGACAGGAAATGGCAGAGCAACTTCAATGAGTTATTTGATGCCGACGAAATTTTTATTTCTGGTAATATTTTTTCTTAAAAAATGTATAACTGGTAATATTTTTTTTCCAAAAATGTATTTCTGGTAATATTTTTTTCCTTCAAAAAATCTTTTTCTGATAATATTTTTCCTTCAAAAATATATTGCTGGCAATATCTTCTTTTTTTTTTTCAAAAATATATTGCTGGTAATATCTTCTTTTTTTTTCAAAAATATATTGCTGGTAATATTTTATTTTTTTTGCAAAGTATTTCTGGTATTAAAACCTATTTTTACGCTTTCATAGTATTTGACCCCAGTTTTGGGGTTAACTATTTGCCCATATCTGGGACTGTAACAGGTGTTATCCACCCCGGGTCAGGGTGGACCTGGAAACACCACCAACTAACAGGTGGTTCCACGCTCCTCAAAACCTCCTGATCATAGACCTTGCTGTTGGACGTAGTTTATCGTCTTGCCCAGGACGCGGATGTAGTTTATCGTCATACCCAGGTCGGCACTTTAATTTGATACGAAATCAATAAAAATTATATTTTAACATTTTTTTTTTTAATATAGAAATAAAGAAAGACGTCAAATGAAGCTAATTTTAGGTTTCTAAATTTAATACTTTTTAACAATATAGTACTCCTTAAAGCATTTCATGCAAAATGGAGGTGTTCATTCTTGTCACCAAATTGTCACACTTTTTATTTCTTTTCTTTTCGAGAAGTATGCATGTTGACAAACCACTGCGTTGGCCTTATTCTTTCAGTTTTATTTTCAGACATAATAATCTAACTTCATGAACCCTAGTAATTTTTCCTTCAATAGAAATAGCTAGGTTTGCCATTCACCCGGTTCCCGATCCTCCTGGTTTTTGAACATATAGAGAGGTTTAGCCCTTGTTTCCTGTTAAGAATTGGTTTTCTGAATCATTATAAAATCTACTTCAACTCTAGCCTTATAACGTCCCCACCCAAAATCTACAATTTTACTATTTATGCCTTTTTTTTAATTTTTATATATTTTCCTTCAATGGGACTAGCTAGCTACGCCTATCGCCCGGTTGGGGTGAATTTATTAAAAAATAATAACCTTATCAATCTTCGTCATTTAAACATGAATTCTGGACGTCCATATCACTGGAAAATGTATAAAACATCGACTGATGATATCCGCTCATCTTCAATAAAATATCACTTAATGATGCCCACTTTTTAAGTGTTCATGAAAAAGATTTCAATTTCCTGTAAACGTCACGCTGAGCAGTTCTGCACTAAGAAAGGTAAATCATCATCGGAGATGTTTCGATTTGAAGGCACCCGACAAAACAGTGTGATTTCTCATCTTCATCATGGCTGCTCGTTTTCAAACGTGCACATCTGCTCAGGCATTTTTGCGAATTCAGAGTTGTCCTTCTCTGGTTGCCAGCCATGGCTAAAGAGTTCCAGCTATTTAACACATACCTGGAGAAATATTAAAACGCGGAGAATTACAAAATAGTCTGAAAGATGTCAGAAGATTGTGAAACAAAACCGTGAATATGTTGTGAATATGTTTATGGTTAAAAAAATTCTTTGTTTTTACTTAATAACTCGAACGAACTATTTAAGAAAATCACTACACAAAAATGCATTAAATGCCAAATCCGAAAAGATATTCTTTGTAAATAAGAAATAATAATAAGCTAATGGATGTAGGTTTGTGAAATGTATGGTGATTCATTATAAGCAAGACTATTCGTGCAATATGAATGTTCGTAGGATGACACAGCAGAGTGTAGACATGGAAATTGAACTGACTAAAATACACATCATAAAATTAAATTGAACAAAATACACACCATAAAATTAAATTAAACAAAATACACATCATTAAATTAAATTGAACAAAATTCACAGCAAGATAAAAGTTCTTTGTCGGTGGGGGTTAACTACTTACACCGAGCATATTAAAATTCCGAAGAACTCCGATAACATCTGTCTATATTTCTGAGATGAAAATATTACACATTGTTCGAAAATAAAGGGAAATTACAGAAACTGAGATATCCAAGAAAGGCATGGCATGTGGAACTAGATCAATCTACCCCCGTGGGCTGAATAAAGAGCTCGGCTTGAAATTTCAACGTATATCACCAGAAGAAGGTCAGTGCCTCCAACGGCCGAAATGTCGTGAATAGGACAATAAGCAAGGAGGACAGCAGTCCTAACAATGTAAATAGTGCTGGACAATTTACTTACGGATAAAGAAGACAATCGAAGTGACCAAAAATCTGGTTCTATAGAAGAATCCTGTGAATACCATGGACAGAACATGCGAGCAACAAGTAAGTTTTAAAGAAAAAAGGACAAATTAAAATGTAGAAGCAGTAAGTAGAAATACCTTACTACTGTTTGAAAGTGCTCAAAATCATTTGATGCAATAGTTTGTATTACTAAGTGGCAAGCCCGCGCGGTAGTCAGCATCATCTAAAATTGTATCCATAGAAATTAAGAACAGATTACTGATTAAACAGGAATGACGGATTTATGGTGTCTAACCTGTACTATGATGACCTTCTGATATTAATATATTACTGTAACATATGGTGGATTATGCTAATGGATATTCAGATTTATGTAAAACTAGCTTAAAAGCTTGCTTAAAAATTAGCTTCTAAACTACCTCCTGTGGAGGGATAATTAGGCCCACGGCCCAAAACTAAAAGAATCTCTGGTCCAACTTAGAAAACAGCAATGATACTTTTGAAGAAATAACTTCAAAACTTCACTTTAACTCTGATTCGGGCTATAAGTCCAATTCCGGTCAAAAGTCCGATTTGCGCCGAAATTCCCGTTTGGGCCGAAACTCCGATTTGGGCTGTACTTCCAATTCATGCCTAAAAATTAAGTTCTTCAAATCACAAACTCTGCGGAACTTCAAAACTTCACGTCATGAAACCTCTCACTTTAATTCTGATTCCTTGGCATTTTGAAGAAATAAAATTGATTTCCTCAATTCTCAAAGTTTTGGAGATATTTTAAACTGAAATTCAAATTGAAAAAAATAATTCACAAACTCAATATAAATAAACTTTTAAAATCACTAATTTTTTCAGTAATTTTAAAATTTGAATATTTAACTGTTCTCTACTGATCCGGTCACAAATCCCAATGCTAGTTATTTAAACACTAGATGAAGGATAGATTTTCAATCCTGGGATCATCCTGATTCGAAAACGGTATAATATGTCTATGTAGAACAAGTGTGGCCCAAGTTAGAGGGGTTTCAGACACACGGGCGGACAAACAGAATTTACCGTTTATTTATTTAGAAGATAACGTGTAAAAATTTTAGTGGACTTGATTAGGTATTTATTAATATTACTTTCAAAAGTTTGAAACTTTTGAAGATTTAATGAAGATACTACAGTATTGTCTCAGAAACCATTTTACTAAGCAGTGACTTACAGGCGACCTTTAATGATTTCGTCTGAAGGGTATCGTCGTCATCTCTTATTTTCTTTCTCCCCTCTGGTGCCGGTGACGGAGGTGATTGTGAAGGCCCAGCCTACTTCTGAAGAGTCGTGAGCAGGAGTCACAGAGGAGTGTGGGTGGTAGACGCAGCTGGGCGAGTCGGGCCCTTCCTGATCCTCTTCATGTTGACGGTTGGACTTGAAAGTCTCGCCCACCCCCGCCCCGCGTATGGTCCGAAGCCAGGAAAGCCGATTTGCAGCAACGATTTCTCAGGTCACAGGGTTGATATTGGTCTGTGTCAGAGATGTCTTCAACTGATACTTGAAGCTTCCTTTTTGGGGCCTCCGCGTAGCCTCAGGATGATACATGGGGTCGAGTGGGACGCATTTTGGACACATGACCCGCCTAGCGGAGGCGAATTTGAAACTTATAATATACATGCTTTCAAGTTATTATGAAAAGAGAAAGTTACTAGCAGCATGGCTCGGCGTTGCCCGTGCTTGATTCAAAAATCGTACGACTCATACAGCAATCGCTATCACTTGACTTAAAATGTTTTTGTCCTTCCTTGCCTTTAAAGGAGTGCCCTTTGCCGTGCTGATGTTGCTACATGCCTTACTTCTTGCATATCTCACACTGCAAATTTTTTCTAAGCTCTATACTAAACATTAAATCTGTTACGAGAAAAGAACTAAACAAAATGAACACAAAACGATCAGCTTTAAAAAAAGGACTCGTAACTGGAAAAACCGAATGAAAAAAGAATGTTAACAACAAATACTTTTTCACACCCAACCCAGTTCTGCGGAATCAGAATCAACGTTGAGTTTAAGCAAGCGAATGAGCCAATTGGAGTAAAGTGCCATGCAGATTTAAATTTTTCCCACTTGTGACGAATGCAGCTATCGATTTTTTTTGCGTGCTAGCATGCTAGTTAAGATTCGTGTCAGTCAGCTGTTGGCTCTCACGCTGGCCAATAGAATCTTCCTACCTATTCGTGGCAGCCAGCTATAGGCTCTCACTATGGCCAGTAGAAAATGGCCGCAAACTACATGAAAACTGCCGTAGAAGCATGAAAAAATCGATTATTTCCACTATCGATGGGAATTGGGAAATGCAAGGTCGGTCTTGGCCGCCTTTCCGCTAACTTGGAGCATGTGCATGTAAATGTTGGTGCAAATCTGTCGAAAATTGCGGCTGTGCATTCGTTACACACACACACACACACACACACACACACATCCTGCCTTTTATAGATAGAGATTAGAAAGAGACGCTAAGTGTAGAGTTGATCCCAACTGTGAAAAATCAATTTAGATCAGCGGGGTTCAGGGGGTTCTTCGCCATAAAAAACCTATTACTGAAGGCGAATAAACAGAAAAAATTGTTATGGGTAAAAAGAATAAGAACTGGTCATCTTTTACTTTAAGAAAAATGCAAAATATCTCATTTAAAGGTGTGTTTTTTTAAGAAATGCTCGGTGACCTCAAACTTTTTACCTGTAGTTTATATTTAATCTGCCCTTGAAGAACATGAAAAAGAGACTTGAAGCAAAAGAAATATGGTCCTAAAGAAGGATACTGTGAATACTATGAACCGAACATGTAGGCAACAACGAAGCTTTAAGGAAAACGGAAACAAGAAGAACACATATATTTAACACCAAGAAGAGACAGCTGAAATTTCTAGGGCATATAATGAGGAAATTTTGATACTCACAGGACAGACTGCAGTTAAGAGGGGAAAACAACGCATAAACTACGTAGCGAACCTGAGTGACTGGATAGCGTAACAACCTTTAGAAGAGATAACACAGTGACAATATTTATGAAGAGTTTTAAAGAACAGGAAATTGTGGAGAGCCATGATCGACAACGTTCTGAAGAGACACGGCACATAGCAGAAGAAGATACGAATAAATGAAAATCTTAGTGTTCTAGTTTATGGCTTCGGATGAGTAGTTTCAAAATAATATTACGCTCAAACCCCAGGTGATAGCTTTTCCTTCTACAGAGTCTGAGGTCATTACTCGACGGTTAAGACGTTCCCAACAAGGGATGTTCCTAGATGGGTTGAGCAATTTTTCCATGGTATTTCTGGTAAACCCACTTTAAACTCGACCTTGTGTTACATTCGGTAGCGACGTGGGCGAACTAAAAAATCAAATCCATAATAACGTATCTGACGTATCCGCGTTTTGATTGGCTTGAATTAAACGTGGTTATATCTGTTGTCGCTAATGTCACATATGACTCTTCAGACCGAACTGGGAGACGCGGAGTTTTCCACAAGTTAGGCATAAAATGCCGTTTCCTCATTGATGAGAAAATAAAGAAATCGCTATAGAAGAAGAGATTATAGAACTGGTTTGATGCGCAGCCCCCCCCCCACCCCACTATCTTGGTGTGTACCCCCCGAGGCGGAAAGTTCAGCATCTGTAGCATTTTGAGAGACCCCATATCCTGGTTGAATCTGCCTTCGCAGAGATGCAACATAGATTTTATCTACGGGTTTTACTTTCGCGTAATCAGTTATGGTCAACGAAGGTTTGAAATCAGTTTTTTCTCTCTTAGAATATCCCCACACTCAGCCTAACGAGTTGCATCTAGCCGATTAGGCTTAGAGTACCTAGTATTTACAAGCACCCTCAATGTTAAAACACTGTTTTAATTCAGTAATCGCAAAAGAACGGGTGCATTCAACGCTTAAAGACGTAATTCTACCCTTAATATCACGCGGTAGTTAACTGCATACATATGAAATCTATACAAAGCCAAATGGGGATAAATATTTTTTATTGATATTTACGAAGTTCAGTTTCATATATTACAAGCCTAAATTGAGGAAACCCGTCTCGTAAGATTGTGCTGCTCGAAGTACTTGAAGAATTACCATTATCTGTGTAAAATGTGAGCGATCTTTTTTTTTTTTGTTTTTTTTTTTTGTTTTTACGAAAATGATAAAGGAAAATGCTATGCAGTTATTTCTGACCTTAAGTCTCTGGTTGGAAGCCAGAAGGAAATGCGTATACAACAGAACTCAAAGTTCCAAATGGGCGTAGAGATGCAACTACAGCACAATACACCGGCTGAAACTGCAAAATACCTAAAAAAGATAGCTAAGACGAATGCAACAGACCAGTTACAGAAGCGATGGCAAGATAAACCGCTTCATGGCCAATACTCTGCCCGTACCAAACAAGCTGACGTAGACAAAACCCGTACCCATCAGTGGCTACGTAGTGCAGGGTTGAAAGCGGAAACTGAAGGTTTTATCCTTGTTGCGCAGGACCAATGCTTGCTAACTAGGAATTATCAAGCACATATACTAAAATATTGTGTCAGCCAAAAATGCAGATTCTGTGATAAATATCCAGAAACGATTGATCATCTTGTAGCAGGTTGTACGGTGTTGGCACCCACTGAATATAAAACCCGACATGACAGAGTGGGCCAATATCTGCACTGGAAAATCTGCAACTTCTACCGGAAGAAAACTGAAAGAAACTGGTATGAACACCACTCAGACCCGGTTACGGAGATAGGACCTGTTACAATTCTATGGGACTACACAATACACACTGACAGAACAATCAAGACCAACCGCCCAGATATTGTTATTAAAGACCACAAACAAAAACGGTGACTCCTTATTGATATGGCAGTCCCTGCCGACTGCAATGTATCTTTGAAGATATTCAAAAGTTGTCAAAGTACAAGGACCTTTGAAATAGAAATCGCGAAAATGTGGCATATGGGGAACATCAACAATCCCTGTTGTAGTTGGAGCCCTAGGACTGGTTGGAAAAGATTCCAGTAGACTAATTGAAGGGATTCCTGGAAGTCCACGCCTCAAGGAGATACAGAAAGTTGTTCTGACAAGTACAGCCCACACCTTACGAAGGGCTTTATCTATGTAATCTTTTTTTTTTTTTTTTTTTTTTTTGTCAGTGGAAAGTGTCATGATGCCATTTCTAACCTTAGGTCCCTGGGCGGGACCCGGAAAGAAATGTGTAAACGCCAGAAATCAAAGAAAATAATAATAATAATAATAATAACGAAGTATAAAGACCTGGAAATTGAAATAGAAAAAAATTGGAAATTGAAAACAAGAATACTACCAGTCATAGGTGCGCTTGGAATGATAAAAAAAGGAACACAGCAACTCATTTAACAAATCCCTGGAAATCCCAGCTTAAGAGAAATACAAAAATGTATTTTGATAAGTATAGCCCACAGACTAAGAAGAACTTTTTCTATGTAACGCTAGTAATGTTATAGGAGTTAGAAAAAGAAACCATGAAATGTAGCCATAAAAAGATACCACTGCCTACCTCAGGTCTTCCCGAAGACTTGGTAGTTAGTATGACCATAGAAATATGATGATGACAATAATAATAATAATAGAAAAAACAATTACAAATCTGATTTCCGTTTCTCATCTTTCCAACATGTCCCTTTCTCGAAATCGGGATGTCCCCACAAATTCAGTTGTTTTACCTTTTCACTATGTCTTTGGATTTTAATTTTATGTTCATTCTCTGCAAATTGTTATTAATTATGAACGAATTTATAATCAATTCTTCAACTAATCTTACAATAAAACCGAGAAGGTACAAGAAATTTCTTAGTCCGTCAACTCGCATTTGAATGTAGATATTTATGGGGGCTAAGTGATTACTTCTTGTTCTTGGTACCTCGTAACACAACACAACCTATCGCATGTTGCTTGGAGAGGAGACGGCCGCCGACAAGTAATTTCCATTACCCTAAGAAGTAGCATGAATAGCAGCCACTCAGTATGGCCCGTCTACAATCTCATGGGTCATGGCTTGAACTGATGTCATGGGTCATTAACTGATATATGCGTGTAACAATTCATTACGAAAGAGATGTTTTTAGCCTGATTTGGAATCAAATTTTTACTTTCAATTAATTGAATCATTATTGACGAGAATCAATATAACTTCAAATGAAACCTTATAATACTTAGTCTTCTGCCTCTTGTTTAATTACGCTTGCAAAAATGCTAAATCTTATTGTAATTATTATTTTCAAATAAATATTGAATATTTTTCAAATCCATGACTGGTCATAGGATAATATCTTTTTTTCTCACTTTGAAACCCAAACCATAAACGCTTTCTAATTTATCCGGTTAGGGAAATCGTGAGAACTTCGATGCTAAAGCGTTGCTACCTTTGACGCATTCCTAATACTCATCGATGTGATAGCTATTTACCAACTCCTTCAAGGTCAGTTTAATATTGGGTTCCCATACGCGTACATACGGACCAAGAACAAAAATTGCCGATTCTATGTGACCATTTTCACGCTGTTGTCGTTATCTACCAAGCTTCCATCTTTAGTGTAATGAGAAAGTTTTGGAATCCATGGGATTAAATGGAAGAGATACCACGCTTTGATCTCAGTACGAAGGCTGAGAAACGATGGTATTTACCAACCTGCCCACTAGGTTAGAGTGTGGCACAAGGTTATATTTAAAGTAAGGCTGACCATCGACCATGTAAAAAATTGCCCAATCCATGCGACTACACGATATTTTTTAGTGCAAAGAAGAAGGTGTTGACGCAAGGTTGGAATACCCGGGACCAAGCCCACCTCCACTGAAACAGACATTGATCACGACCTGAAGAGCAAAAAGCGATTATATTTACCGAAATCCCTACAACGGTAAAATGTGACACAATGTCATTTTTTTAATTTGGGGACTTATTTTCCATTAATTATAAGGTGAACAGATATCACGTATTTACCTCGGCCCAAGGCCGAGAATATATTTACTTGACCTTCCTACTAAGACAGGATGTGACACAAGTTCTGTTTTACGTGCGATGCTTATACTCATGCATATGGGACAAAGATAAAAATCCCCAATCCCCGCGACTAATGTCACACTGGCGTCGCTATTACACCGATGCCCTCCTGACCTAGTGCAATGCGGAAGGTGCTGCCACATGGTGGGAATCTCCGGGATCGAGCGCATTCTCCCATCTCAAATGAGGAGACAACATATACCACACTTTGATCCCGGCCAAAAGTCCTAGATGCGATTTCCTATGTGACAAAAACCAAGCACTACATTGATTAACATCCGCTAACCAATAAGAACCGGTTCTACTCAAGCACTTTAGATTTCAACCTGGCAAAGACATCAACTTCGGGCAAGTGACCAAAATAACGACTTTACTGGAGACCATTGATCTTTGGGCAGGAGCCAGGGTCATTTTCTAATATCTGGCCTTTACTTGTCCTTCTTTAGCATTCAACAGAAAGCGAAGATGCCAACACACACAACTTGTCCTTAACAACATGTCTTCGGAGCCACGCTGACATCCAAGTAGTATTCCTGAATCGAGTGGTTTTATTGTCTCGTGTTTGACAAGCCTAATGATGAAAGATTCTCCAGCCAACACAAATAATAATAACTATCCTTTCAGCAATATTGACAGCTTTGTGAGAAGATGAAATTTGTAGAACAAGATTGTTTAAATCTTACACTGTTGGCGAATGGTTTATCGACACGCTCATTTTCATTAAGTGAAATTAGTATCCAAAAGAGTATCTTGTAACAGAGTCAAAAGTTAATATTTTAGAGATTTTTATTGTTATATGAAAACGTTTATAATCACAGACCTGTTTGAACAAACAGAGATACGAAGTGACTTTTTATAAGATAATTTACAGGTGAAAAGTTTTCATCTGTTTTTCGTGCTATTCTTTTAAGGATGAATAACAATTGTTCTTTCTTTGTATTAACTGAAATGTTGAATTTAGCTCAGAGTTTAGAGCAATCGAAAGCTTTCTTTTCAGTTCCCAAGTCTAGGAGGTTTCTCATCACAATTCCGCCAACTAAGCTCAATATTCAAAATTATTTATACAGATGTTATTTAAGTAGTTATGCGTTATAATCTTAATATAATTATAAATACATCATACGTCTGAATACGTCAGCAATCAAATCTATTATCACAGCTTAAGGATGTAGATATTCTCCTTCTTCTTTTTCTTCTAATACTACTACTACTACTACTTCATTTTATGTCCGATGTCCCTTCTGGACATCAGCGACCATAGTTCTTCATAATTTTAAACTTTGTAGTGCTTAGTAAATTTTGGCTTTTTGCTATCTCTCATAAAACCTGTTCTGTAATGCATTTGCATAAGCTCGCTATGTAGGTCATGTGCTGTTTTCCTCTGTCAGTCTCGCTTTTAAAATGTCCTGTGGGTGTCAAATTTTCCAAGCCCATTTCCATTTTTCATTATGTGCCCTTGAAATGTCAACTGACTCTTTCTGATGGAAGTATAAGTGTCCTTTTTTCTCTAAAATTTGCTAGGTAGGTTATGCGTTGTTTTCCTCTATTCCTCTTTGTCTTCAATCTGTCCTGTGAGTATCAAATTTTCCAAGCCCTCTTTCCTCATTATGTGCCCTAGAAATTTCAATTCTCTCTTCCTGATATTAATTATAAGTGTCCTTTTTGTCTCATTTTCTCTAAAAGTTGCTAGGTAGGTTATGCATTGTTTTCCTCTATCTCTCTTTGCCTTCAGTCTGTCATGTGAGTATCAAATTTTCCAATCCCTCTTTCCTCATTATGTGCCCTAGAAATTTCAACGGTCTCTTCCTGATGTTAAATATAAGTGTCCTTTTTGTTTTCATTTTCTCTAAAACTTGTTTGGTGGGTTATGCGTTGTTTTTATCTCTTACACTTTGCCGTCATTCTGTCCTGTGAGTATCAAATTTTCCAAGCCCATTTTCCTCATTATGTGCCCTAGAAATTTCAACTGTGTCTTTCTGTTGGTAAGTGTCCATTTTGTTTTCATTTTCTCTAATGCTTTCTCGTTGCTCACATGTTTAGACCATGGCATCCTTTTGTAGAACGGCATTTCAGTTGTTTCAAGTCTCTTCTTCATCTGTGAGGTGATTGTCCAGCATTCACTGCCACAGAGGAAGACCGACATTATGTCACAGTTTAGTACTATTTTCTTTGTTTCTAATGAAATTTTCTTGTTTCTTAATATTTTGCTTATCTTTTAAAAGGCATATTTCGCTATTCCAATGTGCATCCGGATTTCGGTGTTGCACTTCTAGTTATTTAAACTTTTGTACTTGCCTGATTTTGGTATCTCCAATTTGCAACTCGGTTGCAATTAGGCTGTTCCTTTTGCTGAAATCATATATTGTCTCTTACAATTTATGTTTAGTCCTTTCTTCTCGCTTTCCTTCAATACTTTCTGTAGGGGTTATTGTAGTTTCTTTTCTGTGTCTGACATCAACGCTGTATTATCATATGTTAAAATTGTAGCCGTCAATAATGAATTCCGGTTGGACTTCTAATTCTCTTAGAATCTTCTGAAAAAAGTCTGGTGAGAAGACAGATGCTTGTCTTACACTCGTTTAAGAATAATAAATCGAATTCTTTTATCTCAATATTAAGGAAATCGAAAACTAATTACGTATTTACTGCTATGAATTATGAATCAACGAATAAATGTAGAACTAAAGTTAAATAGTACTAAAACACTTGTAGGATTAGTTTAGCACTTTTCTTTACGAAACCGTGTCGTTAATAGTATATTTCTGATTTTTATTGGGAAAACTCGCAAAGATGGATTTTTGGTTCATCATAAGCTTTCGCTTGAGAACTGAATACAGTGTTTCACCATCTGCAGCAGTATTTTAAGCAAAAATAAACGAACATACAATTTTTTACATCGCTTTGTTACAGGTGATGAAAAAAGGGTTTTGCATGTCAACAGAATGCGAAAAAAGCCAGTGATAATAACAAAATGAAAACCAGTCTAAACACCAAAACCAGAATTCCATCCACAGAAGTTCTTGCTTTGCGTCTGGTGAAAGATACCGTTCATTACGATCTTTTGAAATATGGAAAAATGTTCGCCGGAAAGTTGATCAGTTAAACGAAGCATTACGTCTTTGGTAATAAGAAAAGGTGATATTCTCCAGCATGATAATGAAGCGCTTACTCTGCAAAAGAAACCCAAGAAAAAATAAGATCCTTAGGATAGGAGTTTCATCCTTCATCCTCACCAGATTTGATGACTACAGATTTTCATCCATTTCGGACATTAGAACATTTCCTAAATATTCAGAAAAAAAAATGTCAGTGTGTCGCTGTGTCACACTTTTTCAATTAAAGGGGCATAACTCTCTAACTTTCAATAGCTCATATTACAGAAATCTTGGATTCCCAAATTTTCATTACTGCAATTGTTTTCGGTGATTTTTTACGTGATTTTCTGCGACGAATTTTTTGTACGATAACAATTTTTATACCTTGGAAATAAATTTGAGAATAATCGAAATTAATTGCGAAATCCAGAAAGTCACCTATGAAATAAAAAATAATTGTTTGTACGGAAAATAAGGACCTACGTACAATCAAATTGTCTTTAAAATAAGTGGTGGCAGAAGAATTATAGTTGAATTTTTAAAAGCTAAGCTTAAATATTAATGCAATACTCAAATGCAGCGATCAATGTTGAGTTCTTCTGTAGATTATTATTGCCTATTGCATATGACAGCAGTATTCCTCATAAAAAAACAATCTTCGCCAACAGAGGACCAGATTGCAATCAAAAGAGACAAGGCTGCAGTGAGAAAAAGAAAGTCCCGTGCAAATGAAAACCTAAACCAAATGGCAGCCAAGAGAGCTCCCAATGCTGACAATATACAAAGACTTAGGGACTCTCAGACTCTTGAACAACCAAAGACCCAATCAAGAGCCCTCCGCAAGAGCTGTCTTAAATGCCGCTCCATAGCTAAAAATAAATTTAACTTACATTTAAAATGTAATTACTTTCCAAATACCGAATAATATTTAAATACGAAAGAATTATTGCTTTTTTAAATCTTCAAATGTTATTTTACCTATCTTGAGAGCAAATTTTCTATATTAAGATTTTTTGAGCGCGCAAGTCTGTAAGATAAAACGAGTATGTCTCTTTCAAAATCTGCTAAAATAACGATTGTAGTAGTAAATTTATTTAAATAAATTTAATTTAACATATAGTTTTATATTCTTTCTGGTAAAATATACTTATTGTAAAATAACAATAATTAAATTCATTTAATTTTGTATTTTTTCATATCGTTTCTGTCAAAACGTAATTACTTTCCGGGAAAAGCTAATAATATTTAAATAAATGTAAATAACATTTTTGTATATTCTTCCTGGTAAAACGGAATTACATTCGAACACTTTATATAATAATTTGATAAATTGGGTACTTCGGCATCGTATATTGATTAAACAAGCTCGTCTCGCTGGATCAATTACGATTGAGTAGTGAGTTTGATCCCCACTGGGTGCTCTACAATTTTGTCCTTGTGCCACATCTAAGCTTCGATTAGTAAATCACTATAACAGTTAAACAAATTTAATTCAATATTTGATTGTATATCATTTCTGATAAAACGTACATATTTTTTGAACGCTTTAATAGTATTTATATAGAAATATTGAGGTGTAATGGTTAGTCTTTATATAAAAATATTGTGGTGTAATGGTTAGTCTCGCCAGTACAATTACTACTGAATAGTGAGTTTGATCCTCACTGGGTGCCTCATACTTTCGGCCTTGTGCCACATCTAAGCTACTCTTAGAAAATCATTAAATACTACTCCGGCTTTTGACTGGGGTAGTTTCGAAATAATATTAAATTCAAGCCTCAGGGATGAAGTGAGGTCATTACCTGGCGCCTGAAGCCTCCCCTAAAGGGGATGTGCCGACGGGGCTTGAGCAATTTTCCCACAGTATTGCTGTTAAACCCACTTTAAATTTCGACGTTGTGTCACAGTCGTTAGAGACGATGTTGCGATGAAAAATCCATAATAATCTATATCTATAATTCTCAAAATCTGTGTGTGTGTGTATGTGTGTGTGCGTGCGTGCGTGCGTGCGTGCGTGCGTGTGGGGGGGGTCGGATGTTGTTTATGCGTTTCCACAGTTTTCATCCGATTTCGACGGATTTTTTTTTGTTTTGTTTTTGTTTTTTTTGTTTTGTTTTGTTTGATAGATAATTCTCCAGTGTCGTTTTTGAGTCCAAATCGGCTGGAAAAAATTACAATTTTGAAGGTGAAAAATCGAAAAAACTGACTTTTTACACTTTGCGCAAAGGCAAAATTTAATTTTAAACAGCGTACAATCAATTTAGAGAGTTGAAATCTCACGCAGTAGATTATTAGAATTACAAAAAAAAATTATGTTATAAATAAAAATTATCGTATATTATTGTTATGACGGTCTATGGAAGAGGTTCATTCCTTGTAAGATTGAGAACGTAAAAACGGCCCTTTATAGGCCACCCCCCCCCATTAAAATTGTTAACCCCCATTTGGGGATGAGCGTCAGATGCACCCAGTTGTTTTTACTAATCTTGATTTTCGGGTGGACTGACTTTAAATTTAAATTTCACGCATTGAACGGCAAAAATTGCAAGTAATGAAAAACCCGGTCGAAGACGGGTTATACTGCTCGTATTTAAATAAATATAACTTGTTATATCTTTTATGGCAAGACGTAATTACTTACTGTTTAATCAGGTTCACTGCAAGGCAGTAAAGCCACTAAGACACAAGGGGCTACAGGGTTCGGTAGAATTAGAAAGAGAAAAATTACCAATGAGCGAGTACAAAAAGAGTAATCAGCAGTACAGTAATTAGCGATTGACATTGCATATAAATTTTGGAAGATTAAAGTTGGCTGGAAACATGGAGCCGGATGGGAGTTCTACAAGAGAGAAGTGCGAGAAAAGAAACTATTAGCATAATATTTACGGTTACATCAACTGTAAACTGATGGGATCTCAATGCTATTCTCGTACTGTGCTTAAATTCAAAAAGTCTAGGCATCATAGCGAAGAGCTCATCCGAAAATTACGATCAAAATATTTATAGAAAAGACAGAGGGAAGTAACCTTACGGCGGTGAGTAAGTGACTGAAGTCGAGACACTAGATCAGGATCAGTAATATCACTGATTCTTTTTTAGAGAGCTCTAGATAAATAACAAGAGCATTAGACCATATGAGGCTGCAATAATCTAAGCATAGACGCATGGCAGACTTATAGATATGTAGAATAGATTCAGGAGAGAAACATTGTCTCGTACTTCACATCTTACATTAAAATATAAATAAACACTAAATAAACGAAGCGCTACTTTTTTGTCCTAATACTGTGTTCGACTGACATTATTTTTTATAAACATCCAATAAACCAACTGCTATAAATAAAACGCCAATGTTTTCCAATCGTTAACTATGATACTGAGTAATATAAATTAATCGAGAAACTTGATAACCGGTTACAAGACTCCTCAAAGTTTGGGTCTCCCCAAGAAGAAGCGCTACGAATGAAAGTCTAGCTTGTTACAGTAAGGTTTTGTTTGCTGAGTCGAAAGATACAGCAATCCACATGTTAGAACAGAGAAATAAAAGCCAGTATTTATATAACGGTGAATTGACAGCAATATAAACATATCACTTTGAGCCAGCAGATAGTTGGAGACGGCTTCCTCTTTCCGCCTTCTGTGCGAAAGAACAACTCGTCCGTACACCCGGGTCGACGGCCACCCACAAAGCAATGGAGAGATTTTGGCCTCAACAACAGCTGGCCTAACGTCAAAACTCTCGAGTACTGAACAACAATCCTTTGCAGTCCTGGGAGTGATAGTTGATGAAAACGGAGACATGTAGCTAAGTTACCAACAAGTGGTCGACTCGACAAGTATAGTAATTCAATGTTATAGTCTTTAAATACAATCGCGTGAAGCTAATACGTATTCGTATGTTAAAAGGCGTCACTAAATGAATAGAATGCATAAAAGAAAACTGAAAATTATCATTTATAAAAATTTAAAACCAATTATATTAAGGATTTGATTTCTGTCTGAATTTCAGGGATGAGGAATTTTTTGTTTGTTTGTTTTTGTCTGTGTGTGTTTTTAATCAGTGACATCCTAAATAAGGCAGTACAGCCATTAACACGTGAAGGTTTACAGGGTGTGTCGGAATTCGAAACAGAAACATTAGTAAAGAGTAGAAAGAGAAAAGAGCACTAATGAGGACAGAACATAGCGATTGGCATTGCATAAAAATTCTTGCAGATTAAAGTTGGTTGAAAAGCGTGGTACCAGAGTTCCACAAGCGTGAGGTACGAAAAAAAAAGTGTTAGCATAGAAATTACGGCTATATCTAGCTACCTCAACTGTAAAATGAAGAGACCTAGCCGCCAATCTAGTATTGCGCTCAAACTCATACAGTCTAGGCATCGAACAGTTACCATGAAAGTATTTATAAAAAAAGGCCACAGAAAAGGCAACCTTACGGCGGTGGGCAAGTGACTGAAACCGAGCCGCCAGATCAAGACCAATAATATTGCTGATTCTTCTTTGGATCTTATCAAGGAGATCCAAGTAAACAGCAGGAGCACCAGACCATATGCGACAGCAATATTATAATCATGGACGATTGACAGACTTATAGATATGCAAGATAGATTCAGGAGAGAAAATTGTTGCTCGGCTATCTTAGCAGCTAACCTCGATATAATCTTTCCATTCTATGTCAGCTGAGAACATTAGCCCAAGAAGGTGCAATAAATTACTTTCCTGGAGGATAGCATCAGCCATGCTGATGGAAGGCAGAGTAGAGTCTCTCGGATTATTAATAGAAAGAAGTTTAGTTTTAGAGGTGTTAAAATTGCGAAGCCATCTTTTGCTCCAGTTAACGACAGTCTTGAGGTCATTTTGTACACCAGCTGCCAAATTAGCATTATAATACAGATCAGCCTTAGTATAAAGACAGGAGTAAATGGTAGTGTCGTCAGCGTAGATGCCAATTTGAGAGCTGATTATTGCGTGATTTTTTGGGATAATGTGTTATCATTTCTTTCTGAATTTCTAAGATGAGTTAACATTTCCGTCTGAATTTCTAGGCTGAGCAGTTACATTTTGACTAATGTCGTCATGACGTTTCGGCCGTCTGTCGATCCGGGTAACGTTAAGGAAATTTTAAACTGAAGATGTTTTCTTCATCTACAGAAGTAGGCTGTTCTCATTTCGCTGTCCATGTCTATAGATACATCGTCTTGTCCTTTTTAACACTGCTCTGTTATTGCTCGCCATGTTTGCCCTGAGTTTAAGTCTGAACTGCCCGGCCCAGGTATTGAACTCATAATTACTGTGCTAATAAAATCACAAACTAATGCTCTTATCAAAGATACTATTGCCCGGCTCTAGATATGCACAACAGAACAAGATCAATATCTCCCCGGAGTTTAAATAAAGGGTTGCCCTGATCGAGAGACACATGAAAGAGGTCGAAGAGTATAATGACAAAAATTTATGATAATAACAACAAAGATATGGATATTGTTTGTTAGTTTTATCGACTTCTTATGCGTCCCTTAAGGCTGAAATTTAATTTTCCTAGCAGCTTGAGTGATTTTTTTTCTTTTTATAAAAGTTTATTGCTAGTAATTTCTTCTTTTATCTTTTATCTATACCTTCAGTTTTTTGGGTTTTTTTTTTTACCTATTTATCCATAGCTGAGACCGTAACAGGTGATACAACTCCGGGTCAGGGTGGCTCTCAGAACAACAGAAATTAAGAGGTGGGTTAACGCTCCTCAAAACCTCCCGATCATATGTCTTGCTGGATGCAGTTTATCGTCATACCCAGGATGGTTGTGGATATTAATCTGAATGTGAATAGTGAATATAACTATTTAAATGTTTTGTAATATCATAGCTATCTAGAATGCAATGGCCTAGTCTTCTCAATAATAATAATAATAATAATAATATATATATATATATATATATATATATATATATATATATATATATATATATATCATTTAGAAGACTAGCCATTGGATTCTAGATAACTATATATATATATATATATATATATATATATATATATATATATATATATATAAAATAAATAAATGCGATATCACTCTGTCACACTTTTTTCAAGTAAAGGGACATAACTATCTAACTTCCAATGTTAGAGAAATTTTGGATTCCTAAGTTTTCATTACTGTGATTGTTTTTGGTGAATTTTTTATGTAATTTTTTGCGACGAATTTTTTTTTTACACGATAACAATTTTTATAACAAAACTTTTATACCCCGTAGTGAATTCAATCAAAATTTATATTTTTTAAATCAAGTATTTGAGACAATATAGACGAAAAGGCGTTATCTTTTATTCATTTGAAAAGCAGATTAAAGGTAAGATTATTATTACTGTTATATATTTTACTATTGAGTTTTTGAGTTGAGGATTAACGGTTATTAGATGGCTGTGGGTGCCTGGTCGAGGGGTTAGAACGTTTTCCGACCATGAGACCCGGATTTGAGATTAGATTAATCAGGATGTTATCGACCTGCTGAGGCGATCCCAACGTGTAGCACATTTGAAAAATGTCTGAAAATCATAACACCCAAGCCTTTTCTGTTAAATTGTGTAGGCGGAACTATTGAGAGTTGTGCTAGAACAAAGTCACAAGCCATCATGACTGAGCATTGGAGTGTACTAGCATTGTTCAAACTGTTGATCAACCCAAATAATCCGCTCTCTCCCAGAAACTGTAACTAGGGTCCTCTCGGCATAGTTGCAATATAAACGACTGGTGAGCTCTGTGGGTGTTAAACAGACACAAATGTAGCTGAGAAGGCGTCTGCAACAGGGATTGGCTAGCCGAACTAGTAAACAGGCATATTCCGATACAAGTGGCCAGACACTCAATGGATGCCTAGTGAACAAAACCGTTTATTAAAATATATCCTGACCTTGTCAGTTGTTGTTAAGATTACGCTGATTGCACCTGCGTGGGAAAGGTTATACCCACCCAAAGAAAACGCGCTACTTTTTACTCTTCTGATATTTATCTTTCTGACTCACGCAAACCAAACCTATGTCTACCATTATTGACAGTCGTTCAAACCAAACATATCAACCTTTTTGGCCCCGAGCAAACCAAACCTATATCAACCTTTTTGGCCCTCGTACAAATCAAACTTATATCAACCTTTTTGTCCCTCGTGCAAACCAAACTTATATCAACCTTTTTGGCTCTCGTGCAAACCAAACCTATATCAACCTATTTGGCTCTCGAGCAAAACCAAACCAAACCAAACTAAACTTATAAACCTTTTAGTCCCTCGTGCAAACCAAACTTATATCAAACCAAACCTATATCAACCTTTTTTGCTCTCGAGCAAACCAAACCTAAACCTTTTTAGTCCCTCGAGCAAACCAAACTTATATCAACCTTTTAGTCACTCGTGCAAACCAAACCTATATCAAACCAAACCAATTTTTTCTCTTGCAAACCAAACTTCGTGCAAACCAAATATCAACCTTTTGGCTCTCGTGCAAACCAAAAACCAAACTTATACCAACCTTTTTGGCTCTCGTGCAAACCAAACTTAACCAAATTTAGTCTCTACCAAACAAACTTTTACCAACCTTTTAGTCTCTCGTGCAAACCAAATTTATACCAACCTTTTTGGCTCTCGTGCAAACCAAACCTATATCAACTTTTTTGGCTCTCGAGCAAACCAAACCTATATCAACTCTTTTGGCTCTCGAGCAAACCAAACCTGTATCAACTTTTTTGGCTCTCGAGCAAACCAAACCTATACCAACTTTTTTGGCTCTCGAGCAAACCAAACCTATATCAACCTTTTAGTCCCTCGGGCAAACCAAACTTATATCAACCTTTTTGGCCTTCATGCAAACAAAGCCTATATCAACCTTTTTGGCTCTCGTGCAAACCAAACTTATATCAACCTTTTACTCACTCGTGCAAACCAACCTTATATCAACCTTTCTGGTTCTCGTGCAAACCAAACCTACATCAACCTTCTTGGCTCTCGTGCAAACCAAACTTATATCAACCTTTTTTGGCTCTCGCAAACTTATACCAAAGCAAACCAAACTTATATCAACCTTTTTTGTCCCTCGTGCAAACCAAACTTATATCAATATCAAACCAAACTTATATCAATTTTGGTTCTCGTGCAAACCAAACTTATAAACCTTTTTGGCTCTTGCAAACCAAACCTATATCAACCTTTTTGGCTCTCGTGCAAACCAAATTATATGCAAACAAAACTTAATCTTATTTTGGTTCCTCGTGCAAACCAAACCTATATCAACTTTTTGGCTCTCAAAGCAAACAAAAACCTATATCAACTTTTTTTGGCTCTCGAGCAAACCAAACCTATATCAACCTTTTAGTCCCTCGGGCAAACCAAACTTATATCAACCTTTTGGCTCTCGTGCAAACCAAACCTATATCAACTTTTTTGGCTCTCGAGCAAACCAAACCTATATCAACTATTTTTGGCTCTCAGCAAACCAAACCTATATCACTTTTTTGGCTCTCGAGCAAACAAAACCTATATCAACTTTTTGGCTCTCGAGCAAACCAAACCTATATCAACCTTTTAGTCCCTCGTGCAAACCAAACTTATATCAACCTTTTTGGCTCTCGTGCAAACCAAACCTATATCAACTTTTTTGGCTCTCGAGCAAACCAAACCTATATCAACTTTTTTGGCTCTCGAGCAAACCAAACTTATATCAACCTTTTAGTCCCTCGGGCAAACCAAACTTATATCAACCTTTTTGGCCTTCATGCAAACCAAGCCCATATAAACCTTTTTGGCTTTCGTGCAAACCAAACCTATATCAACCTTTTAGTCCCTCGTGCAAACCAAACTTATATCAACCTTTTTGGCTCTCGTGCAAACCAAACTTATATCAACATTTTTGGCTCTCGTGCAAACCAAACTTATATCAACCTTTTTGGCTTTCGTGCAAACCAAACCTATATCAACCTTTTAGTTCCTCGTGCAAACCAAACTTATATCAACCATTTTGGCTCTCGTGCAAACCAAATCTACATCAACCTTTTTGGCTCTCGTGCAAACCAAACCTATATCAACCTTTTTGTCTCTCGTGCAAACCAAGCCTATATCCACCTTTTTGTCCCTCGTGCAAACCAAACTTACATCAACCTTTTTGGCTCTCGTGCAAACCAAACCTATATCAACCTTTTTGGCTCTCGTGCAAACCAAACCTATATCCACCTTTTAGTCCCTCGGGCAAACCAAACTTATATCAACCTTTTTGGCCTTCATGCAAACCAAGCCTATATCAACCTTTTTGGCTTTCGTGCAAACCAAACCTATATCAACCTTTTAGTCCCTCGTGCAAACCAAACTTATATCAACCTTTTTGACTCTCGTGCAAACCAAACCTATATCAACTTTTTTGGCTCTCGAGCAAACCAAACCTATATCAACTTTTTTGGCTCTCGAGCAAACCAAACCTATATCAACCTTTTAGTCCCTCGTGCAAACCAAACTTATATCAACCTTTTTGGCTCTCGTGCAAACCAAACCTGTATCAACCTTTTTGGCCCTCGTTCATAACAATCAATCATAGCATCCCACGCCCAATAATCCTCATAGAAAAGAAATTGGAAAGCGACCTACAGGTGGGTCGTGTGGGCCTTGCAAACATAACAACACCACACTTGGGTGGGTCGTGTGGGTGCCAACATGTAAAGTAATGAAGAGGTCTCATTATCCGTTCAACTATTTCGACGGATTTACTCTTAAACAAAAGAACACAGCCTATACAAATTAAGACTTAAATTATATTGTTACCTATTTTTTATTGCTATTTCCCTCCAAGACTCAGCGGATCATGGCGCATATTCCTATATCATTTGTAAATTTTCATGTATTCATGGTAAAAAAAAACTAGCGAAATTTTTTTACCATTGCTTTGTCTACGGTTTGTAATTTAGAGTATTCCATGTCTTAGACTGGTTACCATCCAAATCTCGAGATCTCAGTTTAACCTGTTATTTAACCCACAGTCTGGGGAGAGAGATTCGTAAATTTAAACTTAACTCTCCGTTTCCACATCGATATCCGTTTGACTAAATCGATTTTATTACAATATATTAATAGGGATATCTACTTAATGTAAATTAATATTTATGTAAAAGTTATTTTGCCTTTATCAGACTTTTACCTAAACCCCTTGAGTTTTATAAGTACTCAAAGAACTATTACCAAAATTAAAGAGTCTATTCTTGGTCTAAGAAGCTGACAAGAGACTAATGTTTTAATTGAATAGACTAAACGTTCTTACTTTGATTAAACAGATTACTTTCCTTTCTGAACCACGTTGTACAAACTATGTAATTATATCTATGAGTGTGTATGTGTGTGCGCGCATGCGCGTCTGTTTTTAAATTACAGGCAAGCTTAAATGCTCCAATGACCTGCGGTGGTGTTAATAAAAGCCGTACTACCGGTAAACAAATGAATCTTTAGTCCTGCAAACTTTGTGCTTATATAAACAGGTGGCGGGGAAGCAATGCCGGCCTAACGTCTTTTTCCGGTAAGTAGAATATTTTATTTACGATGTAACAGTCTTTAAACATCGATGACCTGCGTAATGCAATAACGCCTACAGACCACACTACGATGGTCAACTAATCTGTGTATTTTATTGAAATCACTGAGGCTATTAATGAATAATGAAGTTTCTTTTGTGGCGTATATAAATGTATCTACGTGTGAATGTAGCTGCTGTCAAATTAAATTAATATTGAGACAGCAAGCCAGACATGCCTTGAGTACCAATAGATTTCGTCCTAAACATTATTATTATTATCTCAAATATACTTCTGGTTCTAAGAACACGAAGATAGGAAAGACGGAACAGTCAAATGGGTGAAAATAGAAAACTTGGTTGACTGGGAAATCGAAGAGAAGGACAAATTTTATTTTATTTTTTGTTTTTTTTTTGTTTCTTTAAGTTTGATATGACAAAAACAGAAACCAAAAGTTTCCTTTGAGCAAGCACTGCGTTTTTTTATGTGTATACTAGCCGAATAACCCGCGTCTTGCTTCATGTAACACATTTTTTTTTAAGAAAATGATTGATTATAAATCATTGTTATGGAGAAAACGCATTTCAGTATTTCTCAGTGATCATTCCGATGTGACCTCCATCTTCTGGTTTTCGCCTTTTTTGGATAGGGGTCATTCCCCTGTTCAAATTTAAATTTGATTTAAATCAAAGGGAACAGAATTTCAGTGGGAGTGCAAAAACACCTTGATATGTGTAAGTGAGGCAATACTTGATTGAATGAACTGATGAGAAGATTTCAACATTGATATGACAGTTGAATTGTCGCAACAAATATTGTAAGACACTATTCACTGATTGGTGATTTCTTTCTCAACTTGTCGTCCATATTGTTTCATTTTGATCTTGCCGATGTGACCTACATCTTCTGGCTTTCTCCTATTATATTTTAACTTAATTTAATTCAAAGGGAAAAAAATTCCAGTGGGGGGGACTTTTTTCCCACCGGGGACCCTCTTTGATCAAAATGATCTGGCCGATATGGTCTCCATATTCTAGCTTTCACTTTGTATATTTTGGATAGAAGTCATTCCCATTTAATTTAAATCAAAGGGAAAAATTCAGTGGATGGTTTGTGCCCCCTCCCGTGGACGCCTTTTGATCAAAATGAAATATAATCATTCAAGTACCCTGGTATTTCAGAATATATATGCTTATGACGGTCTATTTTCAAAACCTTAGGGGGTAGTTCGATAACAAACAGACAAACAGAGGTTACATTTTTAATTTTTTTTAATGCGAAAAGGTAGAAAATTTCTGAGTCCAGGTTCATTTACGCTCAGGTTCGTACAGTATTTTCTCTTTCTTAACAAAACTATTGTTTTTTATAATGTGGAATATGTAAAAGCAAAATCTATAAAAACAAAAACAGAATCTGAAAGAGGTTGCCTAGGCGGTACATCCAGACACCAGAAATTTAATATTAAAGTTCTTGCATTTTTAGCCCTCCTCTCTTTTTTTGGCAAGAAGAATATTTTATTTATCATGTAAAAGTTTGTTTTTATTTCACTTTCCGTCTGTTTTTATTTCGCTCTCTCCTAATATATATATATATATATATATATATATATATATATATATAGTTAAGTTACGAAGAACTTGGTAAACCGAATGGGAAATTCCAAGGAGGATGAAATCCTGAGAGCTCTATGTGAATACAGAGCTAATATTTAATGAAAAGAAATAAATCAAAGAAACATCAAACTGCACTTTCTAACCATTATTGGGAGTTGTTGGAAAAAAAATTAACCCCACAAGTAAAATGGAGAATCATCTCGAGATCTAGGACTCCGATAAACTTCAGAGACCGATGCAATTTGTGCATTAAAGAAAAAATCTTAATAATAAAGCATAAGGATCCGGACATACTGCTGAACAAACATAACGAGTTGATTTGTAAATGCAGACATAAAAACCACCTCAATTTAACGAAGTATGTTTAGAAACAACTATTTAAAAAGGGAAAATATGTTTTTGAAATGAATGTATGTATACATGGATATTATACTTGTTGATATGTACGCAGATGAACATTTATATATGAATTTATCTATTTATATATATATGTATGAACGTTTTGGATAAGGGTGCTTATGTGGATATATGTACTCTTTTAATTGTGGGCACATGTCTATGGAGGTATGTGTGTATATGTATAGGTACATATATATACATATGTGTGAGTATAAATGTATAATTATGGGGTACTAATGTTATTTTTGTGCTAGGTATCTTTGTATATATATGTATATATATATATATGTGTGTGTATTTTGCATATGTGTGGATGTATGTGTACAGGTGTGTGTTTGTGAATGTGTATAGGTGTATGTGTATGTATTTTGTGTGTATATGTACGGGTATATATATGTATACATGTATTTATATATGTGTAGTAATTTTAATATTAATTTACTTGTAATCTGTATATGTACGTAGATGTATATACCTTAGAATTAATATTTGTAATATATTTGTGATTAAATGTATAACATTGTAATATAAATACATATGCATGTGTTTATAGTTATGGGTAGAATTCTTTTTATATGCTTTTTTGTATATAATCGTGTGTAGGTATGTAGGTATTTATGTATATATGTGTGTATGTGTATATATATGGTTGTATATGTATATAAGGGTGTGTATATGTATATGAGTATACCTATATGTATATATGTATTTATAGATGGATTGATAATTAGATAGATAATTGATAAATAGATAAATAAATGTATATGGTGATATATATATATATATATGTGTGTGTGTGTGTGTGTGTGTGTGTGTGTGTGTGTGTGTGTATATGGAATATTTTTAAATGGAAGTACTTGGGTCATTCTCTTGGTATTTTAAAATTACTCTTTTTAATATTTAGTATCACTTTCTCTTTTAATGTTCTATAATTAGAATTTTGAGAGTGTATTTTTATCTTCTTAAGGGAGTTTCATTTTAAAATTGATAATTTAAATTTAAATATACCACTCTTTAACAGTAATAATATTATTAACGAAATTCCTTTAATAATGAAGCACTTCAGAAGTAACCTAAAGTTAAACTTTAACTATAAAATCAAACTAAAATCTAAATAAATTTCAAACGTTAAAATATAGGTAATGATTGAGAAATGTATGTGTGTATATGTAATTTATGTATGAAGATGGATGAGCATTTGTGTATATCGTTGCGCGTGTGTCTATGTGTGTATTTGCACATGTAAATGGACGTATGTATATGTGGATTTGCATGAATATGTTTGTGAGATACATATAAGAAGAAAACTAAATCTTTAATATTACCCTCAAATATTATTAAATAATGAGACCTAAACCTTAATTAAGTTTACCCATATAATAATAAAGAAAAATTACATTCATAAATTAGATTTAAAGTAAAACTAATATAGATGTTATTGTTACCGAAATTTTTTTTACAATATTATGAAAGTACAATTGGTCGGGTAAATAAACTATTATAATTTTAAATATTTCTTTAATATGTTCTCGATAAATGTGCTAATAAAAATAGTAGTTAACTTATATTAAGTCCCTAATGTGCTAATAAAAATAGTAGTTAACTTATATTAAGTCCCTAAACTATTTACTTAAAAAATTAAATGTTTAAATTGATAATATTCATCATTTTTTAGACATCTAAATTTCTATCAAGCATTGAAATCTATCTTTTACATAATTTTGTTAAAACAAAATTACAGCCTCTTTCGATTCACTTCCCTCTCCCCCTCCCTCTTTGCCGTAACACTCATTTGGATATATCTGTATTACTGTCGTCTGTCTCCTCTCTCTTTTCGATTTTTCCTTTTCTTTTCTCCCTACTCCCCTCCCATTCCTATATATCATTTCCGTTAAGTTAACCATCTAAATAGGTCACGGTTCGGTCACTATTCCTACCCCAATATAAAGCATGCTTAAGAGAAATATGAAATTTACCCCTCCCTATACTCTACCTTGTCTCGTTAACTACAACTATCACCCTCCCTGTTAAATTTAAAAAAATTACACTACCCATCAATTTCTAATCCCATTTTTCCTTTCATTTCGTTGTTGGAAGTGTTACCTGATGATCCGGAGTCCTTTAAAAAGGATTTTGATGACATAAATTATTGTAATGGTACCTTAAAGTGGTCTGTTTTTTCATTAAATTTATATATATATATATATATATATATATATATATATATATTCCAAATAATAAAAATATAATTTAGTCTAAAGAAATCTTTTATAAGGACAAAACGCTTCACAGCGGACTTTTCCATTTTTTCATTCAGTTTTTCACCCTCTTCTTTTCTGTCTTATAGTGCTTACATTTCATATGATCTCAGTCGCCTTTGTTTTGAAAAATTAAAGGCGTGAAACTTGCTTCGTTTCGTTTCGTTGCTTGAAATTGTTTCGTTTCTGTACTAGCATGGTTTTGTCACAAAATTAAAGTATGAATGTTTTTTTTCAAATATTTGTTCTCTTATATATCAGCTGATTCTAAGAAATTCTTCAAAGGCTTGTGAAGATTTCACTAGATCAATGAATGCCAAGAGAATTCTGTATTTACCAATTATACGCAAACATTTTAAAATTACTGGAATCTAAACTGAATGTTTGTCTATATAATTTAATGCAGACGATTGATATGCAGTTTACAAACACAGGCGTATTAATCTTTTAAATATTAGATCATTACTAAAATTCGTGTCCGAATGGAAAATTAAAAACCCCATGCTCCCAAAAAACATTTAATAATCAAACACATAGTCACTATTGTTTTTAATAACTGTGTCCCCTCGATCTATAAAAATGGTTGCCATTTTTGTAGAAACTTCGTCTGTTTTATTTAAAGATAGTTGTAAGGTAGTTTTCGACTGACTGTACAGAGTTAATTTTGTTTTGTCATTTAAATTGTTCTGTAGAGACCGGAACAAGTAAAAATCCGGAGGAGCCAGTCAAGAATATTGTAGGTGCTGTAGTGTTTTCCATTTTAATTGATTAAGCATCTGCAAAATCTGTTTTGCAACATGAGGTTCTATGTTGTCGTGGTGAAAATGACATCTTTCCGATTTGCTTAAATCGACAGTTTTTCTTGAGCCGAAATCTCTTCAAATGGTGAGAACACTTAGCAATCTCTTCCGGCGAAATCTTCGTTTTTATTATCCACGATAGCAAGCAAGGAAAAGGAAGGTCACCCGGGGTGTGGTTGATCGTTTAAGGTAAAATCATTCTGACGAAATCTGCCAAACCAAAAAAAAAAACATGATCTACATAAACTTTCTGAAAGTTTTTTTTTTTTTTTTTGCTTGTTTTTTTTCCGAAATTCATAGACCATAATATTGTGAAGGTGTAACTTTTCATCCTTTATCTCCATTTTTAAGGCATTCATTTGTGAACAAAACGTCAACATTCAGCAAAATCAGACTCTCAACTGAATGATGGAGGTTTCAATTTGGAACACATCAGAAATCGGCATCAAATCTAACGCCAATGTCAAGTTGCGGTCATTATATATTAACAATGAAAATCGGGCACAAACTTTTGCCTTCATCTGATATTTGATGACAATAACAAAGATAATGTTTCGTAAAAATAAGACGGTTGAGTATGATGGATAATCTTTTTGAGTCAAATAGTCTTTGTAATTATATTGCTCATTATCAACAGATAAAGTATTAATAGTAATAAATAAAATTTAAACGGCCGTAAAGTTGTCTCCTTTATATTTACAGATCCTTGATATAATCCAAAGAAAAATCTTATTTATTATAAAGAGAGAGCCAAACAACCTACCACGGTTTCACCTTAGCGGATCACCAGGGAAGGCTCCTATACTTATAAGATTACTACTACTACTACTACTACTACTAATAATAATAATAATAATATATATATATATATATATATATATATATAGATGTGTGCGTGTGTGAGAGAGAGATAGAGAGATAGTGTGTGTATGTGTGTGCGTTCGTGGATATTCTCGTCACTCTCGAGAGAATTGAGAGCAAATTATGATAATTATTATATATTGAAAATCTTTATTTTTTAAAGTTTTTTTTTTTTAATTGATTGATTCGTTCTCTACGGATTATCAACCCTTTGCAGATTATTTCAAGCAAAAAATTACTATTAGATTTTAAGAAAATTGTAAAATACTAATGTTTTTACTGATTCAATCCTTATTAATTAATCTATAGTTGGTGAGAAGCGGATTCATACCTTTCCTAATGGTATTTTCGTGTAAATGGAGTCCCACAGAAATTGGAACTCGGCTCGGCTCTCCTATTAACAATTCCGAACAATTTTCTATTATACCACCCTCACATCCGAGATTATAGCACCTGGTATTCCCAAGTGGTCACCCATCTTGGTACTGACCAGTCTCTCGTAACAGCAAAATAATTTTTATATTAAGCTTTAAACCGTTTTATCTTAGAAATGATTAAAGATATCTTACTGGAATTCTCCGATGTTTTTATAACACTACTGGACTCTACTTAGAGGAATAAGAATGTATTTAGCTCTAAGTTGAAATGATGATCCCTCTTGCTGTTGTGACCCCCTAATCCAGTTTTCCTCTCTACTGTTCCCTCTTTTTTAAACTTATTCACTGTTCTCTTGATGGTTCTTGGTTGGAATTTGAAGACGGAAGACGGAGTATGAATGTTGGTATCATTATTGAAGGTCTGAATGATCTTTTTCTTCTCAGCATTGCTCATTTGGGAAGATATAGTGGGGCTGACACAAAACGATTTTAACCTGTCCTCTTTCTAACTGAATTACACAAAGGGCTTTTCAGTGATTCTCACAAGATTGGTTAAACGTCTTATCTGTCAACCTGATAAAAAGGAAAATCAATTTGTTTAGTGTTTTTTCAAGATATTAAAACTTTTGCGGGAAGGACAATTATCCCGTAGTCATACACAATTTAAACAATTTTTGCTGCTAAACCCGGTATATATATATATATATATATATATATATATATATATATGTGTGTGTGTGTGTGTGTGTGTGTGTGTGCGTGTGTGTGCGTGTGTGTGTGTGCATCAATTATTTTAATCATTTTACTCCAAGCAGCGCTATAATACCATTAACATGCAAGGAGTTACTGAGAGTGAAACCAAGATAGCGGCCATATCACACCAAACATGGGGCCACCTAACTTTGCCAGACCGAAACTTATTTGACTATTATATGTGGGCGTTTTTAACGGGAGACTAATCGACGTCCCCTCAATACAACTGACTACCTGAAAGCCTCCATTACCTGAAGAATGTCTTCTATCAAAATAGACCATATGATGCGTGTCTGTTAATGATTTCGATCCCGCATTAAAGCCACCTGGAAGCCGAATAAACACGTCTTTCAACAATTACTGCATTCGTGTACCAAGTTTTGTATCAATAAATTTAGTTATTTATAAGATATGTTTGCTTTCTTACAGACCTCACTTGTTCTCAAATATGTTACGCACCTTGTACATAAATAAATCTGTGAATTTTGTGCCTATTCACAAATTTATTCCTGTCTTAATGGTAAGTCTGATTGATTCGATAAGTTCAATTTGGCAGCTGATTTAAAAATGACCTCCAATTGGTTGCTAGCTGTGACAAGAAAAGGCTTGTTAATTTTAGCGTCTCCAAAACGAAACTGCTCTAATTTAATCGTCTGAGATAACCTTTTTTGACTTACATCAGCATGGCTGATGCTAACCTTCAGGAGAGTGGTTAATTGCTCCTTCTCGTGCTAACGATTTCCGCTGACATGAAGTGGAAAGATTATACTGAATCAAATGCTAGGCGTGCAGCTATGAAAGTTGCTTCACTGTCTCGTTCTAGATATTTTTCTCGCCAGAATCTATCTTACATTTATAAGTCTACCATTCATCCATGCATCGAATATTGCCTGGTGCTTCTGATATGTATCTAAGGATTCTAGATAAAATACAAAGAAGAACCTGCACTGTTATCGGTCCTGACCTGGCACCTCGGCTTCAGTCACTTTCCCATTTCCGTAACGTAGCTTCCCTCTGCCTTTTCTATATATATTTTCATGGTAATTGTTCTCATCAGCTTTCCCCTTTTGTAGCTAGAATTTTTAGATTATGAATTTAAAGGCAGTACTAGATTGGAGGCAAGGTCTCATCATATTAATGTGTAAATTGCTATATGTAACCGTAAGTTATATACTAATAGTCTGTTCTCTCGCACTCTTCACTTGTGGAACTCTCATCTGGCTTCTTGTTTTCCAGTCTTATCTATAAAATTGAAATGAAACATTAATCGTTATCTTCTCTCGTCTTAATTCATGTCCTTTTATTGTTCTATCGCCTTAATACTACCGTTTTCTCTTTTTATCATAATTTTCACACTCATTAATCACTTACGTCTTAGCGGCTTTATTACCTTGCTTGGGCTGAAATGATTATAAAAAGCCAAAAAAAAATACTTTTTTGTTAGTTTATATCTTCAAGTTAAAAATGGTGGGAAAAAATAAACAGTATTGTGCTTATTCATACGTTAGTGTGTGTGTATGTGTATGTGTGTGTATATGTATGTTTATGTGTGTATGTGCATATGTGTATGTGTGTGTGTGTGTATGTGTTTGAAGAGACAAGCTTCTGGTCTTAATTAACCTGAGCCATTTATGGCTAACCTAATCAAGATACATAAAATAATAATACAGCCCCACAAGTTGGTGAGTGTGAGTAATCTAGGCATGGGGCGGGCAAAAATCTAGGCCTCCTCAATGAAGACGCTTCTCCCCTCCGCACATTAAACGCACTAACTGCCCAAGCTAAACATCAAATATTTATCAAGTTCACATCAATGCTCACCTTTCCTGTCTTTTCCTCCTTTTCTAACAACTTTTTTTTTTTTTTTGTCAAAGCCGAGTTCCGTTTCTTTTTCACCCCCAAACATCTGACTAGCTCGATCTGTCCCTATCTACCAGTTTGCTTATCACATGGTTGGACGAAAACAATTTTATAACACAAGGCTACGTTTATACAGCAATCATTAAATAACAGCCTATGTCCGCATATATCTTTAAAAGCTATAAAGCCTATACTAAAACTGGTTTTTTTATATATATAAAAAGCTGAAAAGACAATTTTTTTATTCAATTTTTTTCTTTTCTATTCTTTTAAATGCTATGCGTAGGTGATCATGTCAGTAGTTGTGCCATACGCGACACACGTTACTCATTTTCTTCCTATATGACAATATGCCATTAAACAAACCAATCAATCGTTCAATTAAGAATCTTTACGTATAAATTACAGCATAAACTGTACAAAGAAACTTACATTCCGAGCGAATGGCAGGTACTACTAAAGCTGTCCATATATTTTTGGTAAGTCCAACCTATGTCAATTTAATATAGCAGCAAAATTCTTTGAGGATTTTAAACGAGTCATTTATGGTTTTCTCTCTGCATAACTGAGTAATTTCTAACAATGTGTATTTTCTTGCAGATAATCAACAATTGATTGTATCTACCCGATCTATTATGCAAATGAAGGTTTTCACAATAAAATTTGTATTAAACACTCGGTGTTAGTAAATCTTTCGAGACAAACTTATATTTATATAAGCAAAACATCTTAGGAGTTTCAGTTTAAACTATCAATCCTTATTAAAATTAATGTTATTAAATTGTTTTGGGGTGTCAGGCTTTATTATGCAACAAATTAAGTTTAACATATATTTTGTTAAGAAAAATATATATTTAAATAACACTATATATATATATATATATATATATATATATATATAGCAAAGAGATGAACCAAATAATAGAAACTACATCACTTGAAGACTTTCAACAGCAGCAACAGCTAAAATGGATATCATATGTAACTCGAAGAAAAAACATTGACATAATAAAGATGTTGACGTTCCACGCTACTTCAACTAAAAGGTAAGGAAGGAAACTCCCATCAATAATGGAAAGAGCCATAACATCTATTGGGCTTGAGAAACCTATTTTCCAAAAAACAATGTTTTAAGAGAAAGGTTTTATAAACTTCAACCGACATCAGCACTGACTGTTCAGTTATTGAATACCTAATGTTTCCTTATAATAAAATGACTAATATTAGTATTAACATTACCATATTCCGTCCGCTTGAGTGAATTCTTGTTTTATTAGTTTAAATATTAAGATAGACTTCTCGACATTCTGCAAGCTTCATCAGTTTTTCAACCACTGATTTTGATAACTTTTCCACACCTTCGACTTTAATATTACTTGCAGCAGTTTTTATTGCTTCATTAAAAAATCAGTTACCATTCTTACATACATCTCTTTTAATGAAGATCACTATTGGGTTAGCATTTAGGAAGGTTGGAATATATTCCTATAATTTGCTATCTTTGAAAACCTTTTTGACAAGGTGGACAATACTCAGCATTACAAAATGTGAAATACAAACGTAACTTGAATAAATATACGCTGCAGCTTAAAATATCCTGTCTGTAACTTGCATCACTAAAAGAATTTACAATATCACCATTATCATGATAAAACCACCAACTTTAAAGAGGCTTATAATTTTACTCCTTTAAAAAATAATTCCAAATATTAATCTACTTAACCACTGTTGCCTCCCAGTCCATATTGGACGCAACTCAACCCACAGATTTATCCAATACATCTCTTTATTCATCACTAAAAATTACTGTTGAGTAATCGGTTTTCATGTACTTCTTCATATATCCAACTTAGACGTTTATTTTTATGATATTTACTTAAAGGTTGTAGATTTGTTGCGTTAATTTTATAATTCAGACACCTTGTTTTAATATATATATTTGCAATATAAGTTTCTTAAAATATTTTCTGGCTTTCTTGCTACTCGATACAATTTTCTTGCTTATTGTCGCCTTAATTTTTCTCAAATCTATTTCTATAATATACTTAAAGCCATTTTCTCTCCTGCTCTTTTCTCGCCAAAGTTTTCAAATTTTAATTACACTATGATCAATTCCGTTTTACTTTTTTTTTCCAAACTCAGTGTGTGTGTATGCGTGTGTCCTTGGGTGTACATTAAATGAAACAAGCACGTGGAAGTTACACAGTCATTCAAATATACATTGCATACACGCATTTAAATCACACGTTGACAGTGCGTGACAGAAAGTCAGTCCTTCCTTTATAATATAGATTTTAAAACTGCGTAATCTATCTTCAGCATGTCATTAAATATATAAACAGCGTAAAAACTGCGTGAGCTAGCTTTAACATGTCATTAAAATATTAACTGCGTAGAAACTGCGTAATCGTAAGTTAGCATGTCATTAAAAATATTAACTGCGCAAAAACTGCGTAATCTACCTTTAGCATGTCATTAAAAATATTGACTGCGTAAAAACTGTGTGATCTATCTTTAACATGTCATAAAAATATTAACTGCGTAAAAACTGTGATCTATCTTTGACATGTTATTAAAAATATTAACTGCGTAAAAACTGCGTAATCTATCTTTAGCATGCCATTAAAAATATTGACTGCGTAAAAACTGCGTGATCTATCTTTAACATGTCATTAAAAATATTAACTGCGTAAAAACTGCGTATTCTATCTTTAGCATGTTATTAAAAATATTAACTGCGTAAAAACTGCGTAATCTATCTTTAGCATGCCATTAAAAATATTGACTGCGTAAAACTGCGTGATCTATCTTTAACATGTCATTAAAAATATTGACTGCGTAAAAACTGTGTGATCTATCTTTAACATATCATTAAAAATATTAACTGCGTAAAAACTGTATGATCTATCTTTAACATGCCATTAAAAATATTGACTGCGTAAAAACTGCGTATTCTATCTTTAGCACGTTATTAAAAATATTAACTGCGTAAAATGCGTATTCTAAAAATATTAACTGCGTAAAAACTGCGTAATCTATCTTTAGCATGCCATTAAAAATATTGACTGCGTAAAACTGTGTGATCTATCTTTGACATGTCATTAAAATATTAACTGCGTAAAAACTGCGTAAAACCTGACTGCGTAAAAATTCTATCTTTAACATGTCATTAAAAATATTGATATTCATCTTTAAAATCATTAAAAATATTAACTGCGTAAAAACTGCGTATTCTATCTTTAGCATGTTATTTAAAATATTAAACAGAACACATAAGTGAGGCCACCATATTAGTTCTATGCCGAAGTTTCGATCAGTTTTATCAAAATGCTTTTTCGTAATATGCAGTCAGTTTAGAGATGCAATTCTATAAAACTGGAGACGGGAATACCACAGGTAGAACACGTGAGCAACGAGGACTTTCTAAAGGAAAATGGAACTAGGGAGAAACATGAAAATTGAATTGTCTCGGTCGCATTATGAGGAAGGACGGTTTGGAAAATTTAATACTCACAAGACAAATTGAAAGAAGTAAGGATAAACTGAAACAGCGAGCAATTTACCTAATGAGTTTATGCGAATAGATGGCAGAGCAGGATCATGGAGGCATTCTTGCGAGTAAAATAATGCTTGGAGCATTTTCTTTTTAAATTAATTATTCCCAAGCAAGGCGTTGATGCCACTAAGACGCAGGGAGTTACTGGGAGTGAAAAAGAATGAGAAAACTAGAAGGAACCGGAAACCCAATCCTAAACAGGAAAAAAGAGATAAACCACTACTCCTGTTCAAAAGGCAATGGAGAAGAATGAATCAGACGATAGAAGAACCTGTCTGCTCCTATACGAACGACAGGAAGTTATGACGAATCATAATCTCCTACGTCCTAACGGGGCTCGTAACATAATGATGATAAAGATTAGTGTTAAAAATAAGAGGGGGGTTAAGAACTTAGTGCACAGCCCAGTTTTTCTTTCTTTCTGCACGAAAGCCTTTTCAAGAAGGATACATTTGTTTCATATTCTTGGTTTATATTAAAAAATGTCACCATTAATTTTCTGCTCTTGAACATGATTTGTATTACGTCACCATATTGCGATGGGTCGGGTGTAAGTCGTTATTTCATTGCATTACCGTCCTCCCCGACACGCTATACCACAGCTTTCCAGAAGTTCAAGCTGGGAGGTCTTCAAGCCGGACACTTGTTCTAGAATAACGTTCTTCATGGGTAATTGTCCCCGCCGTGTGGCAATAGGAAACGCCGATATGAAATCCGGTAAGGAACTCCCAACTTATTTGCTGCTATTTGCATGTTTTTTTTTCCTTTTTTTTTTTTTTTTTTGCAAATCTAAAAACAACAAAGCGAAAATACAAGCATATATTATATAAACATAAGGTAAAATACACCAAGGGTTTTAGACGTATATACGGACAAGCGAAAAAATAGGGAAATATACGCTTAGGATTGAACAACTTTTTCGCACAAGAATTATCATATTAATCTAAAGAATATTTTTAACGCTCGAAGGCGGCTAGCGAGATATCTCGCAATATCTTGCTTTTTTTTAAAGTTCTGGAATGACGAATAATATCGTCAGAAAATGTGTATCCCGGAACAGCAGAAGAGAATCCTCGCGAGGAAAATCTTTGCCTTTGAACAGTTAATAAGACATCTTGGAAGAAATTTCTTTCCTCCAATGCGGCTGACGAGATAGCTCGTTATGATTTTGATTTTTTTTTAATTCTGGAATGCCAAATAACATCGTCAGAAAATTTGTTTTATCCTGGAGCAGCAGAAAAGAATCCTTGTGAGGAATTTCTTTGTCTTTGAACAGCTGATAAAACATCATGGAAGAAATTTCTTTGCTCTAGTGCGTATCGTAAGAAAAATTGTTTCATTATGGAGCAGCAGAAACGAATTCTCGTAAGGAATTTCTTTGTCTTTGAATAGCTGATAAGATATCATGGAAGAAATTTCTTCACACTAATGCGGCTGATGAGATTTCGCATTTTTTTTCTTGTTGTTCGGGAATGACAAAAAAATCGTTAGAAATATTTTTTATCATGGAGCAGCAGAAAAGAATCCTCATGAGGAATTTATTTGTCTTGGAAGAGCTGATAAGACATCTTTGAAGAAACTTCTTTGCTCTAGTGCCGCTGACGAGATATCTCGTTTTTTTTGTTTGTTTTTTTTTTTTTTTTTCTTTTTTTTATTCTTAGATGAGGAATAATATCGTCAGATAATTTGTTTTATCCTGAAGCAGCAGAATCCTCGTGAGGAATTTCTTTGTATTGGAATAGCTGATAAGACTTCTTCGAAGAATTTTTTTGCTCTCGTGTGGGTCACGAGATATCTCGTTTTTTGTGGGTTTTTTGTTTTTTTTTTAAATTCTGGAATGATAAATTATATCGTTAGAAAATGTGTTCTATCCTGGATCGTCAGAGGAGAATGCTCGTGAGAAATTTATTTGTCTATGAACTGCTGATAACGCATCTTGGAAGAAATCTCTTTGCTGTTGTGTGGCTGACGAGATATCTCGTTTTATTTATTTATTTTTTATAATTTTTAAATGACATATAGTACCGTTAGAAAATGTGTCTTAACCTGGAGCAGCAGAAGACAATCTTCTTGAAGAATTTATTTGCTTATGAACAGCCAAGTCATTTTGGACGAAATTTCTTTGCCCTAGTGCGGCTGGTGAGATATCACAGTTTTTTGTTGTTGTTCTGGTATGACAAATAATATCGTTAGAAAATTTGTTTTATTCTGGAGCAGCATATGAGAAATCTCATGACAAATTTCTTTTGATAGAGTAACTGCTGATATAGCAATTTTCTTTCCCCTCGAGATTCTGACAACATATATCGCAAGATTTTTTTTTCTGGACTAACTGACAAGAAATTTTGTAAGAAATTTTATTTTATCCTGAAACAGCAAATGAAAAATCTCGCGAGAAATTTTTTTGTCATTTAAGACATCTGTAAAAAAAAAATTCCTTTGCCCTTGATAGGCTTGGCCAGTTCTCATGTGAGGAATTTATATCTCCAAGAACGGCTGATGAGATACCTCGCGATAAATTTATCTCTCCAAAAACAGCTGATGAGACATTTCACAAGAAATTTATTTTCCATGATCGGATGACGAGATATCTCACAAAAAAAATGAATTTCTCCAAGAACGGCTGACGAGATATTTAGTGAGAAATTTATTTCTCTAAGAACGACTGTCAAGACATTTCGCAAGAAATTTATATTCCAAGAATGGATGAAGAGATATCTCGCAAAAAATGAATTTCTCCAAGAATAGTTGACGACAAATATAAAGGAGCACTGTAAAGAATCAAGTATTGTGGAGAATAAAAAAGACATGAATCTGAGAAGAATCATGATCGCCAACTTTCTAGAAAGACGTAGTACATAGAGGCAGAATGAGAGAAAAGAGAATGAATAGTTGTTTTTTTTTTTGTGTGTGTGTGTGTGTGTAGCGGCATATCAACACCTCTATGGGTTATTTGGTAACGAAATCTAAATATGAAATTCAAACTTTATAAATAATTTAAGAGAATAAAATTATTTTAGGATTAAATTGTAATTACTTGGCTGCATTTTTTTGCCAAATAATTTTTCCTAATAAGGAGTGAAAATTTGTTTCTTCTTACAATAAATGATTTTTTTTTGTTTAAAATTTTAATATAAAATCTATTGTAAAATCTATATATTGATTATCATTTTATTATAAAATGTATTGTTGCTAAGTCTACTATAAAATATATTGCTGATCGTTTTGCTATAAAAAGGTATTACTGGTAATTTATCTTATAAACATGCATTGCTGGTAATTTCAATACACAAATGTATTGTTGGTATTTTTTAATAAAAATTTATTGCTGGTATTTCTACTATAAAAATGTATTTTTATACTTTCATAGTATTTGGATTTTTGTTTGTGGGATTCACTATTTGCCAATAGCTGGGACCCTAACAGATGCTACCACCCTGAAACAGGGTAGATCTAGGAAGAACAGCAATTAAATAGGTCGTTCCACGCTCGTCAAAACCTCCAGTCTCCCGTTCAGAGTCCTTACTGCGGATGTAATTTATCGTCATTCTCAGGACTAAGAAAGAGAAAAATAGAGAGATACAGATTATCGCCATCTTGGCCCTTCTTTCTTTAAAAAATAAAATTTCCAGATCGCGAATTTGCCGCTGAAAATTCTAATGAAAATTCCAAAAAGGGACTAATGATTATAGATTTTGATTTTATAGAAACTATAAAATATTATTCTATAGAATTATAGAATATTTTTATTATTTACATTCATAAATAAAAATAATTATAGTCTGGGACTCCGTATGCTTGGATGCATATAAAAAAATATTACTTGTTGCAGTCGTACTACATGCAGCTTTTAGCTACAATCCATTAATTTTTCAAAAATCAATGGTTCTTCTTAAAATACAATTTTATTTTCTCACTCATCTGTCATGATTCATTCATTTTATACGGCTTATCCACCTTTTGCAAGTTATTTAAGCCAGAATTTTTTTTAAGATTATAAGATTTTTTTTGTGGGGGAAGATAATAATAATTTAGTGATACAAGTATTACTAATTAACCCATATCTAGGAGGGGAAGAGGTGGGTGCTACCGTTACCAAGGGTATTTCTGTGTGAATGAATATAAAAACCCAACTGAAATTGGAACTCAGCTCCGCGATTAACAATTCCGAGCCATTATCATTTACACCAGACGGACATCCAAACTTACAGCAACTGGTATCCCTAAGCGGTCAACCATCTAATTACTGACCAGGCTCAACGTTGCTTAACTGCAGTGATCGTAGCTGATGTTTCAACGTGATGTGGCCGTGAGAAATATTCAGTTTTTCTAGTGTTCTAACCATTTTTCTCTTATAAAAAAAAACTATAACTGTAAAAAAAAACTAGTAAAAACTGAAAAAAAACTAGTAAAAACTGAAAAAAAAACTAGTAAAAACTGAAAAAAACTAGTAAAAACTGAAAAAAAAAACTTGATGTAACTGTAAGCCCCATAGCCTTCGATGATGAACATGTAAATCGAAAGCTTAGAACTACACAACATGAATTTTGGCCAATTTACGCAAACTTTTTTGAAAGGATATTCTTACACCAGAAAATATAGTCCATTCAATTTAATTAAAAAAAAGATTATTCCATTAGCAATAAATGTTTAATATAACAACTGCTGACGAGATATACTGATTTGAAAGTCTCCTAAAAAAAATAAATACTAATTAATAAACACAACGTTTCGGCCGTTCTACGCTCCGACATTCTTCGGGTGACTGGAATTACGAATCAAACCCTTTATTTGGTTAACTCAACTCAGAAGAAGGCCGAAACGTTGTGAATATAGAAATTAAGATGAGGATAACAGTCCGAATAATGTAAATAATGTAAATAATCGTAATACCTCATCTCAGAGATATAGACAGAAATTAATAAGCATTATCGCACAATTGCCTTCGATACAAAACCGATTGCAATAGTTGTCGGCAAGGCCTGTATCTGCGACTGAGTATGCATTCGACATTGTCGTCTTCGTAGGAAAAGAGAGAGCGCGATTCTGAAGATCCAAGATAAGCCAACGCCGGATTTCGTAAGAGTGATTCACTAATCAAAACCACGTGAAAATTTCAAACAGCAGTTTTTGCTTGCTTCTTATTTACTATCTGCTGTTTAGGCCAAATGTTTGCAAAACTACGATTAAGCACACACAAATTGTTTACACATGTATCTTTTCAGGCATATTCTCTGATTTATTTCCAATTAGGCTTACACATTACAAATAAACATACACATTTAGTCACATGCATCAATACGTGTCTGAATAAACGGATATTTATATACGGAAATTTATCACCTTTTTTGTACATTGAATAATTATAGAAATTTATCATTTGTTTGAAATTTCATGATGTTTTATTGTCCTTTTTTGTTTCCAATAAATTGAATAATTATAACTGCAATATATAAATAAATGTGCGTATTTGTTTGAAATTTCATGATGTTAAGTGTAAATGTCCTTTTTGTTTCCATTTTCTCTAAAACTTGTTCGTCACATTGTATTCTCGACTTCTTTCTGTAGAAACACATTTCTGTTTTGTCAAGTGACTTCTTTATCTTCCTTCGCTGCCATATAGGAGGACTGATATTATGTAACAGTTCAGAAGTCTTTTCTTCGTTTCTAAAAATTGTCTCATTCTTAATACTCTGCTTAGCTCTGGGAATGCATCATTGGTTATCCCAATGTGCTTCGGATTTTAGTGTCGCACTTTCGGCCCTCTGTTAAAACACTTCACAGATAATTAAATTTCTGTGCTTGTTTGATTTTAGTGTCTCCAATTTGTATCCTGGCTTCCTTGCCAAGTGTTGAGGGGTCCATCCCTTTTTATACAAATGAACTCACCCAGTATATACATATACTACTGCAAGCGCGAGACGAAAGTAATAGAGAGAACAGAGCAAGACCGAAGAATCGAGTTGAGTCCCGAGTGACAGAGTAAAAGGTTGTAGGTAACCGGAAGAGTTAGGGTGAGGTAACAGCGTTGTAGGTGTCACAGTGAACGAGCACGTAGACTCAGTAAGAAGTCATACAGTGATACTTCAATACCAAAGACTGTATATATATATATTTGCTACTAACACGTATTCCTGGAACTACTAACCTGCTTTACCAGTTTGTATTATTACGTTAATACATTATTTTCATATATTCATTCGTGGCGTTTGTTATTTATTGGTACCGGATTTCAACCCGGAATCCACAACACCAAGCCTAACTCACAATGAATAGAAGAATAATCTAATAAGATAAGGAATTTATTTAAATGGGTACATTTGGATTATATGATTCGTGGCCATTCATATCCTCTGAAGAGGATCATAGGACACACACACACAAACGCACACACACACATATAGATAGATTTATGCATTTACTCAAGCTCACAAAGTTATGCGTTGTTTTCCTGTGTCCCCCATGCCTTCAATCTATCGTGGGTGTATCAAATTCTCCAAGTCCTCTTTCCTCATTATGTGCCCTACAAATTTCAACTCTCTTCCTGATGTTAAGTATAAGTGTCCTTTTTGCTTCCATTTTCTCTAAAACTTGCTAGGTAGGTTATGCGTTGTTTTCATCTATTCCTCTTTGCCTTCAATCTGTCCTGTGAGTATCAAATTTTCCAAGCCCTCTTTCCTCATTATGTACCCTAGAAATGTCAATGGTCTCTTCCTGATGTTAAGTATAAGTGTCCTTCTTGTTTCCATTTTCTCTAAAACTTGCTAGGTAGGTTATGCATTGTTTTCCTCTATCCCTCTTTGCCTTCAGTCTGTCATGTGAGTATCAAATTTCCCAAGCCCTCTTTCCTCATTATGTACCATAGAAATCTCAACTGTCTTTTCCAGATGTTACGTATAAGTTTCCTTTTGGTTTCCATTTTCTTTAACATCGTCGTTGCTCACATATTTAGTTCAAGGTATTCTCAGCATCTTTCTGTAGAAATACATTTCTGTTGCTTTAAGTCTCTTCGTCATGCGTAAGGACATTCACCGCCATATAGAAGGACTGATAACACGTAACAGTTCAGCACGCTTTTCTTTGTTTCTAACGATTTTTTTTCAGTCTCTTAATACTCTGCTTAGCTTTTGGAAGGCATATTCGGCTATCCCAAGGCGCCTTCGGATTTTATTGTAGCACTTCCCGTCCTCAGTTAAAACCTGTATGACTGCTTGACCATTCATATCTTATGAAGATGATCATAGGACACACACACACACACATGCACGCACAAACGCACGCATATATATATACATTATAATAATGCATTTTTAATCCTACATTTAATGTCAACCGGCCTAGATCGTGAAGACTTACCCAAAGAAATTGTACCGACAGGAAAATTACCCCTATAACTGACGTGCCGAATTAGCAATTCCTCGTCGTCGTCTAAAGGGCCGTAAATGACACATCCATGGATGAATGTTCGGAAATCAGACCAAATTTTGTGTTTCCTCGAACCACTGTACTGAGCTCAAGGAGCCTATTACTTTTTAGCGCTCGAATTAGAGGTGGGTGGATATTGAGGGGTCCTTCCCTTTTTACACAAATGGACTCACCCAGTATATACATATACTACTGCTACGGGAAGACCCGGGAGGGAGGGAGTGAAGAGTGAGAGTAAGGTAACAGACAGACAGAACGAACGTAGCGATCCAGAGTCACAGTGAGCGAAGACGTAGACTCAGTAAGAAGTCATACAGCGATACTTCAATACCAAAGACTGTATAGATATTTTGCTACTAACCCGTATTCCTGGAAATACTAACCTGCTTTACCAGTTTGTATTATTACGTTAATACATTATTTTCCTATATTCATTCTTGGCGTTTGTTATTCATTGGTACCGGATTTCATCCCTGAATCCACAACAGTGGGGGATGTTTCCTTTCTTCAAAACGACATGAGAGGAGGATTTGCATTAAGTTTCCTTCTCCTAGATTCTCCAAGGCTATAAGACCCAGTCTGTCTTGATTAAATATTTTTGTTCTTATAGCCTTAAACGGGACAAACTGGTTCTTATAGCCCTCAAGAGATGGGTTCATACCTTTACCAAGGATATAAATGTAATGACTCGACTGAAATTCGAACTCGGCTCACCGATTCCTCAATCCTAGGTATTAAATATTACTTCACCAATTAACCACAAGAAACCATCACAATGAGGACGCTCGTCGGAGCAGTTACCGTGAAAGTATTTGTAGAAAAGACAGAGGGAGGTGACGGCACGTCTGTGAGAGAGCGAATGTAGACGAGATGCTAGATCAGGGCAAATCACATAGCATATCCGTCTCTGGATTTTGTCGAGGACCTTAAGGCGAACAACGAAGGGCACCAGACCATATATGGCAGCAGTATTCCATGCAAAGGCGAATGGTTGATTTATAGATGGACACGGCCGCGACACAGGGAACCAACTTTCCTTGTGATGGATGAAGCTATTGACTCATTGTATTTGTTCCATCTCAGGTCAGCAGACATTGTAAGACCAAGCAGTCACAAAGCGGTGCTCTCCTGGAGTTGAGCATCAGACATTCTAATGGGAAGCAGGAATGGGTCCGAGTGGCGAGTAATAGAGAACAGTTTTATTTTTGAGCCATTAAACTTCACCAGCAAATTCCTACCCCAGTCCACAACCGATTGGAGGTCCTTTTCGAGACTAACGGCCAGGTTAGTTTTGTCAGTGATACCAGACTTGTTTTTGAGGTAGGAGTAAATAGTAATGCCGTCAGCATAGATGCCTACTTGGGAGCTGATGACGTCAGGGAGATCGTTAATGAAGATAGGGCCCAGGATAGAACCTTGAGGAACACCTGCGTTTGTGGGAAAGGAACTGGGGGAAAATCCGTTAAGGACGACCTTCATTACACGGTTTGACAGTCAAATAATCGACATGAAATTCCGTATCCCTGAAGCTTACGAAGAAGGAAGGTATACCAAATCCTATCAAACGCTTTAGAGATATCTAGAGCAACAGTACGAGCTTCTCCTTTATTGTCGAGTGCTTGGTAAACAATTTCAGTTATGGCCGTGAGCACATCAGCTGTAGAACGGGCAAAGCGGAAACGATATTGCTTATCAGAAAGCAGATCATGGGATATAAGGTGCTTAACCACTTTGGCGTTGGTTAAAGCATCAAAGACTTTGCCGAAGGTTGGTAGTTAGATGGGTCAGAAGGGTCTCCAGAATTCTTAAAGAGAGGTACAATAGATGAAGCCATCCAACGGGCAGTAAAGCGAGATTCATTGAGGCAGTAGTTATATAATTTGGAGAGGGCAGTGGCCAGTTCAGGAGCATATTTACAGGACAATATCTCGTATCCCGTCTCCACCGCTAGACTTATGGGAGTCTAATTTGGAGATGATGCCCAATACCAACGACGGTTCGAAGAGGAAAATCGGGTGTGGGTACACCGGATGAGTCGAACGCTGAGTTGGATGAGAATTTCCGAGCAAAGCACTCAGCTTTAATATTATGATATTACATAAACTGATCTGAAAGGATTCGAACGTGCATCTCACTTTGCAGTAGGGACTCCCTTATCCCGCGTGCTTCGACCGCTCAGCTACGTAGTGCTTCAGAGTCAAGCTAATGTTTATTTGACTTATTGCAATTCAAACGGTGGCTTCTCGGGCAAAAGGCGCAGGTAGGAATCCTGCTAGGGGGACATATTTTCTTTTATTAAGTTTTTTTTTTCGAATGCGTAGGACGGTAGACGAAATAAACGCTGTTTAATAAACGCTGTTTAATAAACAGAACGTCTACTCAAATACGGGTATCCACCCAAAATAAAGTTTGATGTATTGAGTTTTTTTATATATATATATATATATATATATATATATATATATATATATATAATAAAAAATAAATAAATATATGCGTGCGTGAAATAAATCCTAATGTGCCAGGAACAAATTACCTAGGTATCAACTAAACGGAACTTCAGGATCTTCAGGCTCTACTTAGCGTATTGAGCACTCTAGTTTTTAGCTTTATTACTCATTTGGTTTTTTTCTTTGAACTAAAAACTTAAGGCACTGGACGATTTATTTCGCCCTGTTCATGTGTTTCTAGTTTTTTTTTTTTTTCCTTCCAATTTTTTTCCTCGGGTAAGAATTTGTTTTGATAGACTTACAAGTTGTGCTATCCGAGTTTTTTTTTTACAACCAAATATTAGTAATATATATATATATATATATATATATATATATATATATATATATATATATATATATATTAGTGTTATGACTTTTTATAAAATAATTGATTTCCTGTATCATAATTTGATGAAGGGTATAATTCAGTTCATATATTTTAAAAATGTCACCCCGAACACAGATTTTCTGTAATTTTATATAAGTATTATATTATTATTGTAGTAATATGACTTTATATTATTATTGTAGTAATTTGACTTTATGGAGCCTACTAGAGCTATCTGGGGCCTTCTGGAACTTTATGGAACCTTCTAGAGTTCGTTTTTGTTTATTTTTATGTTAAGCTATAGCTATGAACTGTTAAATGCGTTAAAAATACATAAGAACTATTTAATTACATCATTAGCAAATTGAAAAATAAAGCTCCTGAAATTTTGATTTTTTTACCCTTATTGCCCATATTTTATGACGAAAGAGGCCTTGCTTGATTAAGACAATGCTTCAACAGACAAGCCCTTGATTTCAATGGCTGTTTTGCGTGACTGTGGATTTGAATTGGTTGATCACTCTCCTTATTTTCCTGATTTGACCCCCATCTAACTATCCCCTGTTCTTCAACATGAAATAAACTCTTGTATTGAAACCAGTCTCGCAGTTATGATGACGTCATATCCACTGTTGATGACCTTTTTAATCAAAAGGATAAATATAAATATGGCTTCACCAATGGGCTGCAATCACTGTAACACCGGTGGAAGATGTGTGCTGCGGACCGCAAAATCCTAAGAAATTTGACGTAAGGAGCTTTCTTTTATCAGACCAATGCTCGAGCACACGAGTTCTTGGCTGTGACTTTGAACTGGTTGATCACCCTCTCTATTCTCCTGATTTGACTATCATCATTAACAACACTTAGCTGAGAACCATTATCGCAGTTATGATGACGTCATATCCGCTGTTGATGATTTTTTGACCAGCAGTAAGAACTGTTTTCTTTTACAGTGAGATATCCGTTGAACTGGAAAGAAACAAGGCAGTTATTAATAAGAAGAGTTGAAATTAATGCAGGCAAGATTTCACGACTCTAGCATCACTCCTTTTCAGTAAGCCTATGAACTATTCAACCCACCCTCGTATCTAAGGAGATTGGAAGCCGTTATTATTGCGAAAGGAGATTCCACGATGTACTGATTGTACAGTATGAATTAGGTATGTGCATACATTTGCAACATTATAACATCAGTATTTTTTTAAATTGATCTTTAGACTAAAGTTTGTCTTAGACACTGAGTAGTTTGTGACCTTCTGTGAAAACTAACTTTCGCTAAATAAATAAATACTTGTTCTGCGCATACACGATAAATATAAATATAATAGCACTTATTATATTTGAAGACATGAGCTCATTGGACCATTCACGTTCTTAAATACCTCGTCGGATCGAAACTTTCATATGGGTGCCATGAATGGCGCCCAACCCGTTCAGAAATATCTAAACTGTCAGTTGACTACAACCGCTTTCTCAGATCAATTGTTAACGATAGCTTCGAACGAAGCGAGTACCAAACTTAGAAACTCGTGAGATGGAGAACTGTGCCGATAAGAACAGAAACCACATCACTTGAGGACTTTCAACAACAGCAACAACTAAAATGGATAGCACGTCACCCTAAAAGAAAATAATGACATAATCAAGATACTAACATTCCACACTATTTCATATTTAGAAAGGAAAACCCTATCTATACTTGAAAGAGCGATAACAGTTAGTGGACTTGAGAAACCTGTTTTCCTGAAAAATTGTTTTAATAGAATGATCTTATAAATTTCAACATAAGGTAGCACTGTGTACTCTATCAATGAATATCGAATGTTTCCTTATGAAGACGTTATTCATATAAAAAGGTTGATAATAACTTGTTTTGGGGGTAATCATTTATTATTATGCTAACAAAGTTCAATATAAACTTTTATAATATATTTGATGAATACAATAGCCTATATATCTGAATAAATTATCATTTTATTATTTTCCAATCAATATGAACTCCTTGAAATTCAATGACTTTCATTAATCCGTTGATTTCCTTACTTTTTCTACTGTCTCGACTTTAAAATTACTTGCAGCAGTTTTATTGATTTTCATATATTCTCTTTGCTCGAATAATGCTTTTTATTCTCTATACATCTTGTTTTAATGACGGAAAACAAGATTTCTATTGGATTATTACAAGAAGACGCTGAAGTATATTCCATTAACTTCATTTCTTCGAAACTTTGTAGCAGTTTTACGGAATGTGAAAGAATATTTTCTCGTAAAAACATACATTTTATATAATATCACTCAAACAGTGATTCTCTTAATAATAATGATTTTCTCAATAAGATATATATTTTCTATTATATCACTCAAAAATCGATTGTCTGAATAAGTTACAATAACTCTCCGTGTTCATCTTGACAGCCTCATCAAATCTGTAGAGACCTATAATTTTGATGTTTAACGTACAAACCCAAAACATTATTCTGCCTCCTCACCTAAGCCATATTTATTGACTATTTTTCTATAAGACCCAAACATCAGGTTCCTTAATCACTAAAAATTAATGTGAAATCAGTTTTCATTTTTTTTTCTTTTCTCAGATTATACCTTATACTTTGTGATGTTTACTGAAAGATCGTAGTTTAGTTGCCTTCATGTCATTAACTAATGTTTTTAATATTCCGAACCTTTTCTCTCTGTTTACAATCGTAATAACAGTTTCAAATATATTTGGTGCTACTTAATCCACTTTTCGTGTTCAATATAAGTTTTTTATAATATATTTGATCAATACAATATCATATATATCGGAATAAATTATTATTTAATTATTTTACATGTCAGTATGGACTACTTGACATTACATCACTTTCATTAGTTTTTAACCATTGATTTACTTACTTTTTCTACTGTTTCGACTTTAACATTACTTCCAACATTCTTATTGCTTTCCAGATATCTTATTTCCTTGAATATTGCTCTCCATTTTCATATACATCTTTTTTTAATGACCGAACACAAGTTTTCTATTGGATTAATATTGGGGAAATCTCGGGGCCATTCAATTAATTTGGTATCTTTGAAACCATTTTTGTTTTTTTGCAAGATAGGCAATAATCAGTTTTACTGTATATGAAGGAGCCTTTTCGTGTATGAATCGAGTCTTTAGCTTAAAGCTTCTTTGTTGTGATGTTCCACTCAAAAATCGTCTCCTACAAGAACCGACAATAATTCTTTGTATTTATCTTGACACTATCATCAATTTTGAAGGGACCACTTAGAATTGTTATTGTGCAACATAACTGTTTATTGATGAATATATCAAAAAGATATAAGCCATCGTAAAACTATTTGATTAATACAATATCATATATAGGGGAATAAATTATTTTTTTTAATTATTTTACATGTCAATATGAACTCCTTGATATTCTATGTCTTTCATTAGTCCTTTGTCTATTGCTTTCTTTTTAATACTCTTTTAACTTTTATTATTACCTACAGTAGTTTTATTACTTTTCAGATAGTTTTCCATTTTCATATAACCATTTTGTTACTGGTGGACAGCAAGTTTTCTACTGGATTAATATCTGAAGAGGCTGAAGAATATTCTATTAATTTGGTTTCTTTGAAATTTTGTGGCAAAGTGAGAAATTTCCAGCTTTGCAGAACGTGAAGGATTATTTTCTTGTATAATATATACATTAAATTAAAAAGATAATAAGCAAGAAAAGTGGATTAAGCTGGTGTTATGAATGATCAAAAGTAGTCTCCCCTTGTTTTGTTACACTCCTCTTTAAGAGAGCTATTTCTGTTTACTGAGACTATATAAGGACACTATGCTTGTATTCTCAGTTGAATAAGTCTTTCTTAAAGCCTACATCTGTGTACTTTTGTCATTACAGCTGGTATTACGAATGTAAACAGGGAGAAAAGATGCAAAATATTAAAATATTGGTTAAAGACATGAAAGCAATGAAACTACCATTTTTAAGTAAACATCACAAAATGTAAAATATAATTTCAGACAAAAAAAAGAATGAATTACTGATTTCACAAAAATAAATTTTAGCGATTAAGGAACCCAATGGCTGTTTCCAAAAGAAGAATAGGCAATAAACACGACTTAAGTGGGGAGGTGGAATAATGTCTTGGGTTTGTATGCTATGCATTAAAATTATAAGTTCCTTCAGATTTTATGAAGATGTCAAGATAAACACAGCGAATTATTGTAAGTTATTGAGAAATACACTTTTGGGGTGATATAATATAAAATGTATATTTTTATAAATAAATAATCCTTCACGTTCTGCAAAGCTGAAAATTTCCCACTTTGCCACAAAATTTCAAAGAAACCAAATTAATAGAATATTCTTCATTCTCTTCACATATACGTCTGCATAGTAAGAAATGGATAGAGTAGAAATGGTGAGATATTCACTAACCGCCCCACGCGGCCGGATGCGGCACAAGTCCAAGTTTATAGTGGGCTATCCAACCCCGTAGGCTCAGTCAAAATTTCCCCGTAGACCCCGTAAAAACAAGTTCGGCTAGCTGTCTACCACCCCAGACGAAACTCTGCCCTTCGGTATAGCCTCGTCTGAGTTTCTTCTCTACCCGGAGGCAGAGAGTTTGACCAGCTCACTTCCGAAGTAATCCGTATAGTGATCAGTATAGAGAAATAGTATAGTGAATAGAGTAGAGAATAGCGGTCCGTATAGTAATAGAGGATAGAGTAGAAATAGTGATCAATTAGACGTCACGTGACTTGCTACTTATGCGTTTCCTCTATGGTCACGTGGTCTACTTAATTCAATTAATTCAATAATCGCCTGTGTTTGCTTCCTGGCGATCTATTTTCAAACTCAAGTGTCAACAGCGATAGTCTACTCCTATATAACATTTAGTTTCTTTGAAAGGTTTTGCTCACTGAATGCCGAAGGTTTCCTTATAAGGAAACGGCTAATACTACCATTACCAATTCTGACAGACCTACTGTTATAAATATACACAGAGATAGATTTATACATGTATACGTGTATAAAAATGCCTATATAATGTATGCAGTCATGTGTATATTTATAACAGTATGCTTGTGTATATGTGTACGTTTCCTATCTTACAAACACTCACACGTCTCTTGATACACAATCTTGTACGCAATTACTTAGCACCTACTTCTTGCAATCATATTTGTTTTTATATAAACTTCTGAATCACGAAAAACGAAAACCAAATCTGTGTTGCCTTCACACGAAAGCTGCCAAACAGATGAGTGGGTGCATACTTGTACTTTGTATAAAAATTTGAATTCACAATTTGCACGCTTCGCTAATTGTACGTTCAGCTGAACCCGTTAAAATAAATAAGCTATCAATATTGTACGCTAAGTCAACATAGCTTATGTTTCTTGAAATAACATGTCACTTTGCTAAGTCACAGCTTAGCCGGTGTTGAGGAATGATTTGCCCCTCCGAAGTTTTATTCCTGGGTTAAATTATCATTATAATAAAGTGAAGTTATCGGGCGAGTTTTCTGCCTCGGCAACTTCGTTACTGTCAGAGTGAGACGGCGGAGAGAGAGCGCGAAAATTCGGTCTAATATGTTTACTGGCAAGAAAAGTATATGGCCATGTTTTTGCACCAGGGTGGTGTGAGCTCATTTGGTATTATGTTCGTAATGATGGCAGTAAAGTAGAATTTAGACGGTTGAGTGGCTAGAGGAAGGCCACATAGGTAGCTGAAATCAGCGAGTTACTAACTTACACCCACACACACACACACACACACACACACACATATATATATATATATATATATATATATATATATATATATATATATATATATATATATATATGATAAATTATTGAGATGAGGTATGCGAACAAAATATGTTAAATGAAATCCGAGAAAACCAGTTGGATATTTAATTTAAATTTTTCATTTATTTATTGACGTTTCGCTCCCAATGAGCATTATCAAAACAACTGAAACTGGAAATAAAAATAGCGTGGCAAACTTGCTACTTAAAAACGCAGTGGTTATTTTGTAAAATTTTAACATTTAATAAAATTTTAAAATAAATATCCATGAACAAATTTATGAGATTTTTAAATAGGAAACATGTCAAAATAAAATATAAATATGGCGATATGATACAAAGAAAATAAATAAATAATATATATCTGTATTTCTGAGATGAGGTATTGTAATTATTTACATTGTTCGAACTGTTGTGTTCATCGTTGTTGCCATATTCACGACGTTTCAGTTGTTGTACACTCCGGCCTTCTTCAGGTGATTGGAATTTCGAACCGAACCCATTATTTCGCCCTGCTGGGGTAGATTGTTCTAGTTCCACGTGTCATGCCTCTTCCGGGTGTCCCAGTATCAGTTATCTCCCTTTAACTCAGCTCCCCAATTTTTTGTTCACCTCAGCTGTAGCCAAGTATTGAACTCACAACTCTTTTGGGTCAAGTTACTGGATTCAACCAACACTTTTACCCACAGGGTTGAATCCGAAATTCTAATCACCTGATGGAGGCCGGAGAGTTCAACGGCAGAAAAGTCGTGAATACGGCAACAAAAATGGAGACAACAGTCCGAAAAATGTGAATATTGTAAATAAAATGTATTAAATAAATAAATAATATTATATATTTAATGGCTTGTACAGTCATTAAAATATAATTCTCCGGAATATAACAGTTTAGATTTAATATTTATTATGAAAAATTATAAACTAGGGGCTTCAAAAATCTATCCTGTGTAAAAATAAAGTTTATGATTTCTCATCTAATTTGGAAGATTGTGCCTCCAATACTAATAATCAAAAAACAATATCTTACATTAGTCGCACATGCACCACACTGTCTCGTAGCAATATACAATTCATACACACACATATATATATATATATATATATATATATATATATATATATATATATATATATATAGTACTGCTTCGAGTGCTACTTTGACATGAGCCTGTTTCGCTGATTAATTCGCCAGTAATTTAAGTTCTATTCTCTGGGATGATCTACGATTATGGATTATGGCTAGTCCAAACATTATTAATTGATGACTATGCGCAATCCTATCTATAGATAATTTTATGTATTATATATGTATATTATGTAATATAAATGTACTAGAATTATTTAGCACGACAAAATGAATCAACTTTCAACGCACCAGACCAATATCCAATATAATTTTTCCACTTCATACAAAAGCCGAAAAGGCACAATGCGGTTAGCATCAGCCAAGTTGATGGAAAGTAAAAAAAAAGTTATATTACAGTAGAAATAGATATATGTAACCGCAAGTTCTATGCTAACAGTTTCTTCTCTCGCACTTCTCACTTGTGGATCTCTTTTTCAGTCGATTTCTTTCCATTCAAACTTGATCTTCAAAAATTTAAATGCAGTGTCAATAATTATTCTTTTTCGTTTTAATTCCTGTTCCTTTATTGTCCTCTCTCCTTAATAATGTTTTTTCTCATATGTTTTTCATAATTAGTACCATATTGCGTCTTAGTAGCTTTATTGCCTTGCTTGGGTTTAATGATTTTCAAAAAACCTTAGACAAAAGTATATCCACTCCTGAGAAAGGAGAAAAGAATGCACGAAAGAAAGATGGAATATTGGCATTAATGCGAATGTTATTATAAATAATTTTTATGGTGTCAATAAATAGAAGATATTTTAACCCTTTAGGAAAGGAATATTTGTGTGACGTCAAAGGTGGAATCTATATTAGAAAGAAAATCATCAATATAGAAGGTTAAATAGGGTTAAAATTAAATATCATCACGAGATCCTTAGCCTGTTTGGGTCGTAGTGGTACCTATGTATACAGCTGCAATGGTGTTTTCTGGATAAGATAGCCTGACGGAACCCACCCGTCTGGTCTTAAATTCAGAGTTGTTCCTTCTCCTAGGCCAATTGCCACTAAAGACTATAATACACAATCTGTTCTATTTTCTCATAGTTGGTGAGGTGAAGAAATTGATTCATCCATTTTCCCAGGGTATTAGCAGCTAAGTGAATGTCAAGAACTCGAATGGAAATCGAACTGGACTCTTCGATTACTTAATCCAAGCCTCTATCCATTAATCCAAAATGGTTTATTTTTAGACGCTAACGAGAGATTAGTTTCTTCTCTCATGGAATCGGGACTCATTCTTTCAATATAGTGCATAAATGACAAAATATTAACTGAAAGAATCTTATGTATTACATAAAGTGCGATTTTTCAAAATTGTTTGTGATATGTCTTGTTTTCCTTCTCTGGTGTTGGTATCAACGAATCCGTGCAAATTTTAGAAACTTCAGTCTTGCACTTTTGTTAATACTGCGGCTTAAAATTGCTAACAAATAAGGTGTCGGTCAAGCTACAATTTACAGGGTGCGATGGATAAATTGTTGTCTAAATTACGCAAAAATTAATATAACCCTAACATCTCATTTTAACAAATATATTTACCAAAATTACATGAAAAATATCTAGAAATACTAAAGAGTAAATTTATTCAATCAAATCGCTATTGGATTTAATCACGGTCTCCAGATTCAATCTCCTGCAACTTTTCTGGACGTCTCCTTATTTAAGTTGGTGAATGATGTCATAATCCTTACCTTCTGTTCATCGTTGGTGTTACAAGAAGTTTTGCTGGTCCCTCGCTCAACTGCACCCCACAAATAATAAAGAAAGAGTTGCATTCAGTGGAGTTAGGTGGCCAGATTTAAGGGTGATATCGTCACAGAAATTGTCAGCCATGAATAGGTTCTCCTGCTTGTGTGACATTGTGCTGAGTCCTGTTGCAAGACATCGAGTCTTCCATTCGCAACCCTTTTGACCTAGGGCAGCACTACCTCCTCAAGGCACTTGATGTAGGCCTCCGTGTTGAGTACGAGGCCCTGTGGAAGAATAATGGAGGCATAACATTGCAATCACTAGGGATCACTCCAAAAACCTTCGTAATCCCCTTTAGACACATCCAACTCTTTCTGAGACCCACACACTGAAATGTTCGTATTGGATCTTCCGACGCGAATGCCAAGCAGTGCAGCATACACAAATTGGTGGTCTTTTTTTCGCGCAGACGGTGCCAACTGACCCTACTATATTATGCAATCGACAAAATAAAATTAAGCAACACGCATGCGCGAAATTAGAAATATAAAATGGCGACAAATTACCCATGGCACCTTTTATATACATCAAAAAGTAAGCATCAAGGTTGAAAACATCTGGCTGGCATCGAGAGATCTGTAGAGTCGCAAGCAGGATATAGGTCGGAGGGGACGAAAGTTACCACTGGAAATGAACGAAAAGGGACAAAAAAGCGAGTATATATTAATTAAAATTTGTGCGTATTATGCAAATATATTAATTCAAAGTAATCGATCCTAACTTGACATCTTGACTGGAGTCACTTTCTCACCGATGTGATGTGGCTTCTCTCTGTCTTTTCTACAAATATTTTCATGGCAACTGCTCTGACGAACTTTTTCCCTGGTGCCCCGACTACATGAATTTAAACGTATTACTTGATTGGCATCTAGGTCCCACCCTCTTCCTCTTGAAAAAGGTAAATATAACCGCTACTTCTACACCAGCAGTTTCTTTTCTCGCACTTCTCGCCTGTGGAACTCTCTTCTGTTTACTTGCTTCCCTGAAAACTACAATCTTCAAAAGTTTAAATGCAACTTCAATCGCCATCTTCCTGTCGCTATTCATCTTTTATCCTTTCCTCAACCCCCCCCCCATGTATCCAGTCTTTTCCCTCAATTTCACTCTCTGTAACCCCTGCGTACTAGTGGCACTCCTGCCTTACTTAAAAAAAAATTAAAAGTTGAAATTTCTTTCCACCCGAAACATATATGGACATTTAAGCACACACACACACTTGCGCGCGTGCACGCACACACAGAGAAATATACCAACAATTCTATTTAAATTCTTATTATATAAAACACATCAATGATAGGTTTCATATACGCATATGATTCCTACTTAGATGGAGCCTAAGGAGATGCGCAATCGTACACATGATATTCAAAAATTTTCCGACGAACTGCCAGTGATCTGCAAACAAAGATAATTACTTGCCTCTTTTTGTTAAATTCTATGATTTATTGGTGAAGAAATGGTTTGAGTATGCCGCATTCAGAGTCATATTCAGATCTGTTGCAGATATTTTGCGTCCTATGAAGGACAAGAGCCATGGATTGATCCTTAAAAGATCCGATAGCGACTGTCCGTGTTGTGAGACCAATGGCTGTCGCACGAGACTGGGCTCCACTGGAAGAAAAAATAATTTGGTATATGATTTTTCTGACATGCAAAAAAATATATTGAGGGAATTAAAAGGCGAACAACAAACGTTATAAAATCGCATTCTCTTATTTAAATCTAAGTTGGATTTCCTGAAGGATTCTGGTGGGAAACCAATTAAAAGCAAAAATTGCTTGCAAAAATATCGGTTTTACTAAGAAGCAACACTTTAGGCTGAATTTCGGGAAGACTTCCGGTGGGAAATCCTTTAAAAATATTGGCAAATCGTTCATTTGATGTTGCTTGCAAAATGCTATTGATTTTATTGTGAGGGGCACTGACTAATGCAAACATATAACTCATTTATATACGTAAAACACAATACACATCTCTACAAATCTACGAAAGAATGCTGGTTTCCGGTTTGACCACCTTTCCGAAATCTGACGAAAAAATAAAAATATGATGGGCTGAAAATTTTTCAGCACCCATCCTCTAAATATTCTAAAGTCACAGAAAATAAAATAAAATATGAATACGTATGTGTTCTTTTTTTTATTATTTTTAGAATAGGTTGTGCCAAAGGTAGTTTCAGCCAACACCGCAGATTACTACAAAACGAAAACTGCAACCTGAAAACTCAAGTCATGTTCTTAAATAGCCTCGTCAGATTGAGAGATGTCTTGCACGGTGCCAAACCCGTTCAGAAATATCTAAACTATTGGCGGTGTAAAAGATCAGTTGTAAAAAAGTGTTTGAGCGAATGAAGCCTAACGGTCTTGGCAAAGATCATCCTTCTTTGAACATTGTAGACTGGCGCTACATATTCACAAAGGACTGTACCAAATAACGGAAATCACATCACAACCAACAGCAACAACAATTAAATTGTATAGCACATGTAACTCAAAGAGAAAATGACGACATAATCAAGATGTTAACATTCCACACTACTTCAAATAAAAGGTTAGGAAGAAAGCCCCCATCAATACTGGAAAGAGCGATAACAGCTACTGGACTTGAGAAACCTGTTTTCTTGAAAAATTGTTTTAAGATAAAGATTTTATAAATTTCAACGGAAAGTACAACTGGTTGCTCGCTCAGTGAATGCTAAATGTTTCCTTAGAGAGAAACGGCTACTATTACAATTACCTTTTAGTGGATACAGGATTTTTAGTAGAAATCCCTGATTATTTTTACGGAGTAAATTTACGTCGATCAAATTTGTGCATTCGAAAGTCTTAATAGAGATTTCGCCAACGTGAAAACCTGCGTCTCTCGCATAGAGGAGACCACTATTTAGTCCGACATGCTTTTCCTAAAAACCTATTTAAGAGGTTGCAGAGGTGTTCACACAATTTTTTGAGAATAGATATACCAGTGATTTTAAAATAAGGCGCTGTACACTTTTAATTGGAAGTTCCTAAAGAATGTTCTAAAGACGCTTTACCCTGGACAAATTACCCAAAACAAATGAATAATAGGAAGTATATAAACGCACGAAATATGCGCGTAAAGACAAAATCCCTCATATCTTCATAAGAGGATCGAACGCTCAAAGAAAGACATGAAACTACAGTTTTAAAATGAGAAAAGCCAATCACATATTATTATTATGAAGAAAAAAAACGAATTAACATCGGGAAGAACGTGCATAATTTTTATCAGAATAAAAATGTCAGTTCATTGTCATTAAAATAAAACCATGAAGAGGTCAGATCCTCCGGAATGATATCAGTAAGGATGATACAAATGCAGAAGGGTGTATACCCGTGTTTTATGATTTATGCAAAAACGTTTCAAAAAGCACGTCACAAAGACCTGTTGAAATTTGTTTAGTAACCTCGACATATTTGGGAAGGATGTTAGAATAATCAATAACCTATCAATAACCTATAGAGATAAGGACAGGAATTTGTAGAGAACCATGATTGCCTATATCATGAAATGACACATAAAGTAGCTTCGCTCGTAAAAATATAAACATGGGAAACTATTCTAGATATATTTGTTGCATAGTAACAATCATTAGACCTTCCTGTACCCACGATATCTGACAATCAAAAATATTGTTTAACTTTTTTAAAAGTAGAGACTTGTTTGTAAAATAATTTTTTCTGCATACAACGTGTGAAAGCACATGCGATACCCTGTCCTCATCAGCTGCCTACCAGGGAAGGTAACACAGTTTCGGTGGCTAAGGCGGTACTGCCACACCTGGCGCCACCAGCAGCTTTAGCCACCAGACAGGGTATTGTTTTTTTGTGTAGACGTGTCAGTCTCTGTAGTTATTTATGTAAATGTATGTCAGATTTTCAACGTTGTGTTATAAGTGTTTGCTTTTGATTGTTAACCAATACAAACCGCGATCGTAGTAACCGTTATCAATGGCACAGCATGGAAGGTAAACAGATTTGTTTCACGTCGGACGTAGCAATGTGTTATGAGCATGATTTTAATTAACCTTATTTTATTCTTGACCAGATTCAACTCGATGTCTGTTGAGAGGTTCTCTGGAGACTACGTGAAGCACGCTTGAGGCACCGGCTAGTGATTGACCGTTCAAGGAATCCACGGCACCTGACCTCAACAGGTAGCACATGGCATGTCCACCCTATTTCCACGCAGTCGGATCGCAACGATTCGTAGCGGTTTTTATTTATCTCGTGCGCCTTCTCCATGAAACCGTTAATTCTACGAGGGGAAATCACTTCTTTGAATCAGATCACGCTAAATTGTCAGGGTGTACCTCTGTCTGAATGATGTGTACCATAAATTGAAAAGATCAACTAACACTCTCCAACCTCGGAAGGAAACAATTGATCGTCCAAGGCAGGGGTTTTCAAACTGTGGTCCGCGGACCACAGGGGGTCCGCAAAGACAAGATAGGGGGTCCGTGGGCAGCAAAGACTTTTTTTATGGGTGATGTGCAACTTATAATGAACTGGAAGAACTGGCGGAAATTTCATGCGACAGTTTTATGCAGCCACAACTCTCGAGATTCTTTCTCACTGTAGCCTCCGAGTACCCATTGTTATCATGAAAGGCAGTTAAGATTTTGTTACCGTTTGCAACAACATATTTATACGAAGCAGGATTTTCGGCACTAACCAATCTGAAAAACAAATACAGATCCAGACTTGCTCCAGAAAGTGACTGACATGTATGTTTATCAGTAATATCGCCAAGAATTGACAGTTTGTGCTAGGCCAAGCAAGCACATCCTTCTCACTAAGTGTGTATTAAAAAATCCTGTGTGTGTAATTGACAATAAAACTATTTGTTAAATACTATACTGTTTTCATTTACATGTAAAATTAATATTTTAATATAACAAAATTTAATTTTGTTACATTTTGCAGCAACATGCAGCATTAATTTATTTGAACACTTATGTCTAAAGTCAGCTTTAAACCAGCTTTTATTGCATTAATACAAAATTATATGTTATATTCAGCAAATATTTATGTATAAATTTCATAAACGTTTATAAGGGGGTTCCTAAGGTAAAGCCTGAAATATAAAGAGGTCCGCAAGTCAAAAAGTTTGAAAACCCCTGGTCCAAGAAATCCACTGCATCCGACCTCAGTAGGTAGCACGTGACATGCCCGTCACTTTTCCACACCTTAGTCGCATTTGATAGGAAATCATAGGTTTTTCTTATGTGCCTCCTCCCTGTTATCTCATGGGAATTCTACTAGGAGGACACGCTTCTTTGAATCAGACCACGCTACAATATCAGAGCGTTCGTATGAATGATGTCTACCAGAAATTGCAGAGATTTTCTAAGATCAACTAACACCCTCCAATCACGGGCTCCATTCAGTAGCGTCATGTTGGGAGTTATTTGGGTCTTCTGCAAATAGCGTTCACCATCCTTGTGAAATAATCTTACATTCTCTGGCCATTATGGGCTCTTTGTTCGCTGCTTCACACTGTGTACTGACTAAGTCTATGACTACTTCCAGCACTTTGTTATGGCACCACGTCTGCAGTGATTGTTTGGGGCCATGTAAAGAGCACGTGACTTAAAGTGCCTCGATCACTTTGACATAATGTGCATATATCGATGTCAGTGTACCTCCACACCTTTGTCGCATTTGATAGGAAATCATAGGTAGATCACAGGAGGAATGATATTGCCAATAGCTTCATTGAAATCAGGATATTCCATGATAGCTTCATCGGATCAATATCACTCCAAGCACATTGTTTGGACTGAGAAACAGCAGTAGCTGTTCACTGCTCTTTCTCCAAATTCCTGATTTCTTCAATCACTATGTCTCGTTTTCCCTTTAGACCCTGTTTGGAAAACAAATGGTTGTTTGTGCTGCTCAGAGGCCAGCTCAATTGGTTTGGATCACCCCATAGTCTTCTTGGTTTGCAAGCTGGAATCTGCTTCTTGGGTGGCTTCTACTGCAGAAGCCGGGACGGCAAACCATGTTGGTAGCACCAAGAGATGGCTTCTGTCGATGTCCATTTAGTACCATTTTCTGCACCTCTTAACTCGGTGCCGATCAGTCAGTGGAATTTCATGCAGCCGTCCGAAGTTCTTCACTTCAACGTATTGCATCATACAAGTTCTAAAGATTCATGGCGGACTTGCAAGAGAGTGCTGAACTACAGCAAATCCTCAATCCCTCCTCTATTCAATCAATTCGAAATCCTAACATCCTCAGCTCAAGAAGCTGGATGCTTTGCACAGAAATTCTCATCCAACTCAACAAACGACTCACCCGGGGTACCCACACCTGATTTTCCTCCTAGAACTGAGTCTATACTGATTGAGATGTGCATAACACCGTCGATGATATTAGACATCATCTCTAAATTAGACACTCATGAAGCAAGTAATACCAGCCGTAGACCTAAAGAAATGTGCCCCAGAACTGGCTGCAGTTCCCTCCAAACTATTGCCTCGCCGATTCTTGCTTTCCAGCCTGTTGGAAGTGCTCCTCTGTCGTCCCGGGCTTTAAGAACTCTGGAGGTCCTTCTGATCCATCTAACTACTATCCCATCAGTCTCCTACCACTCTTTGGCAAAACGTCTTCGAGGCTTTAATCAGTGCCGAAGTAGTTAAGCATCCCACTTCCCACGATCTGCTCTCTGGCAAAAAATACGGTTTCTGCTTTGCCCGGTCTATCGCTGATACGCTTACGGCCTTATAACTGAATATGTATACTGTTGCTCTAGATATATTGAAGGCGTTTGACAGGGTCTGGCATGCTGATCTTCTACGCAAGCTTCAGGGATATGTTATTACAGGAAGATTATTTGATTTAATCCAATCATTCCTGTCTCACTGTGAAATGAAGGTTGTCCTGAACAGGTTCTCTTCCAGTTCCTTCCATACGAACGCTGTTGTTCCTGAAGGCTCTATCCTTGGTCCTACACTGTTTCTGATATTCATCAATCATCTGTTCTCAAGTCGGCATCTATGCAGACGACACTACCATTTACTCCTGTCTCAATAGTAAATCCGGCACTGCTGATAAAGTTAACCTGGCCGTTGTTCTCGAAAAGAACCTCCAATCTGTGGTTGACTGGAGCAGGAAATGGCTTGTGAATTTTAATGCATCCAAAACGAAACTGCTGACATTTCCTCACCATATAGAAACGTAGTGGAACAACTACAATGAATCAATAGCTGCATCTACCGCAAGGAAAGTTGGTTCTCGTCTGAGTCCATCCTTCACATCTACAAATCTACCAATCGTCTATGCATGGAATATTGTTGTCGTATATGATCTGGTGCTCCCGTTGTTCATCTCGAGGTTCTCGACAAAATCCAAAAACGGATCAAAAAAAAAATCAGTCCTGATTTGGAGTCTTGACTACAATCACTATCTCAGCAACGTAATATGGCCTCCCTCTGTCTTTTTTATGAGTATTTTCATGGCATCTGCCTGACAAGCTATTTCCACTGGTGCCAGACTGAATTTAAGCGTGTTACTAGGCGCGCATCTTGTCCCAACCTTTTACTGTCGAAACAGTTAAATGTAATCGCCACTTCTACGCCAACGGCTTCTTTTCTCGCACTTCCCGACAGTGGAACTCCTTTCCCCTTGCTTCGCTAATAACTAAAAAAATTTCAAAAATTTAAATATAATGTCAATCGACATCTTATGTTGCCTTGATCCCCGTTCTTCTTTTTATCCTTTCCTCATACACCCTCCCCATAACTCAGTCTTTTCCCTTACCCCTTACTTACACTCTCAGTAGCCCCCCCCCCAACCTGCGTACTAGTGGCACTCCCGCCTTGCTTAGGATGAGATGCTTAAAAAATATACAGTATTCATACAAAACTATAAATATATACACACGTTTAAATAAACATTGTGCATGTTATACCGTATATACTCACGTATCATCCGACTTTTCAAGACTTAATTCTGAAGCTGATTTTAAGAGGGTCGCATCATACATGAAGTAGCGTATATATTGCTGGCCTTGGTTACGCTGTTGACCAATTAACTGTAGTCAAAAAGTACAGCTGTATTTAAAATAAAAAAAATCCCACGTTACGCGTGTATTTATTATTACTTAAATGTTATTTTAATGGATGCCCATATTTGAGTAGACGCGCCGTTTATTGATTAAACAGTATATTTATTATTTTCTTCTACAGGCCTGAATGTTCGAGAAATATTATTAAAGTGTTATGGAGTGGTTTCACAGTGGAGGCTTGTATTTGTACTGTCGGTCCTAAAATAGGTTCGACGTACAAAACGTTAGGAACTTCATATAATAGGTAATGACACAGAGAAATCTAGTTGTGGTCGCTGATACTTTAGTATCCGACTAACGGTCGTCCGGCATCGACTGACTGACCGACCCATTGAGCCACCTCGTTACTTTTACTACTCCTACTTATTATAGGTGGGAGAGTCTATTAACTATAGAATAGATGTGTTCCACTATAACATAAAGAAAAATTTGCACTTTTTGTCAGGATTCGAATCTGTGTTCCCCTAATGGATGACGTCATAACATCCGATGTGCTTTAGACCACTAGGCCATGAAATGCGTCGATGAACGAGAAGAGTTGAATAGCGCCTTTCAACGCAGATTTTATCCTGACTCTCGAAATAGACATGTCTGCTCAATTTCATATCCTAACTTAAACAAAACAATCACCCGTATTTGTGTGAGACGCTCCGTTTATTTATTAAACAGTATGTTTATTATTTTCGTCTAACGGCCTGAATATTCCGGGGGGCGCAGGTTCGAGTCCTACCAGAGAGTGCATATTTCTCTTAAATGAGGCTACACCATCATTCAGCACCGTAGACGAAAATAATAAATATACTGTTCCATAAATAGACAGAGCGTCTACTCAAATACGGATTAAAAAAAAATAACGCGTAATGTGAGAAAATCTGTCGGATTAATAAATAAAAATATTTTCTTTAGGCATATATATATATATATATATATATATGCACATATCCCTAAAGAAAGTGATATATATATTTATTAAAGACATTTTTATGTTTAACGTTGTTATTTATAGATACAAGTATTTAAGCAAATGCTCTGTTTATGATAAACAGTATTAAATAACATTTACCGGCCGAGAAATTTTCATAGAAAATATTCGTTCTTTGACAGGATTCACCTGCATCCTATACGGAACCGTCATATACGCTGACGTGCCTTAACCGTCTCGGCCACAAAAAAAGAACCTTACGGTGAACAAGGTCAATTTACTGTTTATAAACTTCAATCTTCCATGAATCTCGTACATTCATAACTGCTCTGGCGTATCGAATGTAAACAAATGACGTCATATGTTAAGAAATGGACAAGGTCCATTTCTTATTTCTATATATATATATATATATATATATATATATATATATATGCAGGAAAATCTGCCTCGTCAGTCACGAATCGAAAGATACATGATCGCCTAAGTGTGTATCACGTATGACACATACATATATATATATATATATATATATATATATATATATATATATATATATATATGTATTTAGAGAGAGAGATAGGGAGGGAAGAGAGAGAGAGTGAGAGAGAGAGATACATATATATAGAGAGAGATAGATGGGAAGATAGATACACACACACACACACACGCACACACACACACATATATATATATATATATATATATATATATAATTGGTGTTGAGGTCAAGGTTTTTCATGAGAAAAGTAAGTCACTTTACGTGTGCATAAAACTAATGGTCTAACTTACGCATTCGCGCTCTTATTTGTAAAATTTTAGTCCGTAATTCTGGTGAATCTTTTGTTCACACATATATTTTATATATATATCTCTCTCTCTCTCTCTCTATATATATATATATATATATATATATATATATATATATAATGATTTAATTTCCCTGGCTTATGTTTTAAATGGTTGTAGATATCAAAGTGCTGTTTTATGTGAATAATTCGCCTAATGAGTTCACATGTATCGCTGCTTATTTGGGAACTGTATACACTTGTAAGCTCATTTTATTTATTTTGAATGCAATGCAATTTATTTATTTTTATTTCTCTTATGAATACAGGAAAATGTCATAATTTTCATGTTTACTTTCAGTCCAGGTTGTGAATCAGAATTATTCGCATACGTGTTCTAAAAAATGCATAAAAAAGCAAATAAAACAAAAGATAAAAAATAAAATATCCTTTGACACTAAATATAAATTCAGTTACGCCGATTCAAAATCCGAGTGTGTATGATTGCCAAAATATATTTTAGAATTATTTAAATTAACGCGAAACACGTAAACATGGTGCAAAAGATATTCAGATAGAGAGAGGAGAATGAAAAGACATGGGCACTTACAGAATTTTCTCATGCATCGTAAATGAAACATAAACCAGAAGGCTGTATATTTGTTATTTTAAATTTATCAATTTGTTCTGGTCGAATTTACTGCATCCATATTTTGTCCACGAATGTTTATGTTATATATATATATATATATATATATATATATATATATATATATATATTAATATAATAAATAAATAAATAAATATATAAATATATATATATATATATATATATATATATTGCTGTAACCTAGAAAGGGTTACTGACTGAGGAATAACCAAAACGGAGGTTGGAAATGAAATAACATCAACAAAATACAATACTCGCCAGCGGCATGAATAGGTAAACCACCGCTAGTGGTGGACTATTTAGCATAGTATCCCCACTTACAATAGTGTCCAACGTATTTATGAGGACTAAAACATAGTCATTACTGTTCATACGTACGCTATATATATATATATATATATATATATATATATATATATATATATATATATATATATATATATATAAAGCATTAATGCATATATAAATTTTTCGGGCTGTGGTCAGTAGGTATCAGTAAATATTTGTTAATCTTCTCGTTTTCACTATTTTTATATTAATTTAAAAAATACTTTATGCCCATTTTATTGATGTTGGGTTGAATTTTCCTCTTTGTGCGTGTGTATGTGTGTGCGCAGGCATAACCGTGTGTGTACGCCTGTAAGCGTGCGCATGTCTATGATGTCGTGGTTATTTCTTTTCATAATTTTCTTGTCTCTTTATATTTTCTGTTTTCCTTTTTCTTTCTTTTTTATCTTTCGGCTCTGAGTGTCAAAAGATGATGTAACAATGTTTTATCCAGTGCCACAGATTACTTATATTTAGGTTAAGTTTCCAGGCTATTCTGGCGGCATGGGGATAGAAGACGTGGCTCGTTGGGGTACAGTCCGTTGATTTAGGGAAACTTGGATGAGTTACACCACGGAGTTTGTGAAGAGCAGCGCTATATCGATTCTAATTAGTTACCTCTTTGTTACCGAGGCTCGTTGGTACAGTTGGTATGACGCTTGCATCATATCGTAACGGTCTGGTTAGTGAATGCGCATTGCTGATGAGTCCCAAATATAGGACGAAACGGCCCTCTAGTGCTTTCTGCATTGTGTTGAGGATTCTAGACTCGATGAATTACTTAAGTATCATAATTATATATCTTATATATATATCTTAAGATTCTTGACAAAATTCAAATAAGTCAATGTAATCAATCTTGACCTGGCATCTCGACTTCAGTCACTTTCTCGCCGACGTGACATGGATTTCCTCTGTCTTTTTTACAAATATTTTCATGGCAGTTTTTCTGATGAGCTTTCCTTCTTGGTGCCTTGACTGCAGGAACTTAAGCGTGCTACTAGATTGACAACTAGGATTCGCCATTTTGCTGTTAAACTAGCTGGATTCAACCGTATGCTATATTTTAATAGTTTATTTTTATCACACTTCTCGCTTGTGAAAATCCCTTCCGGTTTCTTGCTTCCCTGCCAACTACGATCTTCAGAAATTTAAATGCAGCACCAATCGCCATTTTTGTCTTCCTGAATCTTGTTCTTTTATTGTCCTTTCTTCTCAGTAAAGTTTTCTAATTCTCTTTCACTCCCAGTAACCTATTGTGTCGTAGTGGAAGTATCGCCTTACTTGTGGTGAAACGATTAAAACAATTATTATTCACACACACACACACACACACACACACACACACACACACACACACACACACACGCACGCACACACATACACACACACACACATATAAATATATATATATATATATATATATATATATATATATATATATATATATTAGGATATTACACCGAAAACATGTTAAAATCGCTACATAATTGCAGTCGTGTTTCGATGCGTATCAATGCATCTCATCAGGCGATTGTAAATTAATGGCTAGTGAACATATTTACTTAAATGTAAAAGCAAAATATTCATTCTCGTCTTTTATATATATATATATATATATATATATATATATATATATATGGAGGGTGTTGGATTTGACTCTCTGCATGTATAAATCAACCTGATCACATACATCCTTGCGACTTAATTAGGAAAAGGCCAACTACCACAATCGGATACACTGGGCTCCATACCTATATATGCAACCAGTGCACTGAGTGGAGGGATAATTACATTGAAGTCAAAGGTCAAGTGGTGAAGTTCCCCCAATGGAATCAAGGTGAGACTTCAAGTTGGAGGACATCGGCTGCGGTTTGATGTGGAGACGAATTACCTCTGGCAGGTCTACTTTCCTAAGTAACGCTATGCATGAATGAATACCTCAACGGTTTTTAACCTAGATATGCGTAAAAAAAAACAATTCAAATGCTTATCTACGCACTGACGCAACGACCGTGCCCGGCCATGTGATTGATGATGATGATGTTGTTGATGATGATGATGATGATGATGATGATGATGATGATGATGATGGTGATGATTTCAATTTTATAATCAAATCTCTCGACTAGTGGAAGTAAATTCCGCGACATTTAGAAGATGATGTGATATTCAAAAGTTAAATGAATTTTGTATAATCGGTTTATTTATCAAGTCTGATGTCATTCAAATTAGGTCATAGAGCTAAATTCTCTTCCACAACATATTGTTTGTTTATACTAGTAATGTTAGATATAGTTCCTACTGACAGCATGTCTTGCAACTAACTGTTTTTCCTTGACTCTTCCTACTTTGGCAGTGAATCAGATAAAAATTTAAAACCTCTGAAAGCAGTTATTGTCCTAGAATTAAGAATACCCAGAAAAAAGTATTTGCGAGATATGTCGTCAGCCGATTATTACTGTTTTCACGGCTTTGTTCCTATGATTTTTTTTTCTAGCTTTTATCCAACTTCTTACCAAAGAAAGAAGTTCCAGGACAAAGAAACTTTCTTGTGAATCAAATCATCAATGACAGAACTGACTGTCGGGAGCAGTTGACGAGATATTTGAATGTCGTTATCTGTTGACTTTGATACTAAAACATTGATAAGGAAAGAATCGGTGAGGAAAAAAAACAACAGCAAAAAATGCATAACATTTTTCATCGAAATGTTCAAAAAGAAATCTAATCTTGAGACAAAAAGTGTAAGAAAACATTTCAGTTTCAAGAAAATAATTTCGTAAAACTGATTGGTAAAAGTTAAAAAGATTTTGAGTTAATTTTTTCCGTATATTTTGTATCAGGAATAGACAAGAAGAACAGCAGTCATTATTATTGGGTATATATATATATATATATATATATATATATATATATATATATATATATATATATATATATATATATATATATATATATATATATTTTATTTTTTTTTATATTGAAGGTGCTCGGCTAAGAGCTGTTGTCTAGATCATGCCTAAGTACTTACTTACGGAAAGCTTCTCAGCTATGTTTTCTGGTGTTGGACTCAGTTTCAACAGAATATTTATTTACAAATGCCAGGCTCGGATTGAGGAATCGGAGAGCCGAGTTCGAATTTCAGCTGAATCCATTATATTCACTTATGTGCTATTACCCTTGGTATGAATGAAAGGTATGAATTCTCTTCTTCTCCCCCAGCTATAGGTAAATAACAGGACAGACCGGGTTCTATAGCCTTGGATGGCACCTGGTCTACCGCAGAAATAAATGGCAACATACTGCAGGAAAAAAAATCTTCCTCGTCAGTCATATATCGAAAGATACATGATCGCATAAGCGTGTACCACGCATGACACATAACTGACTGACTGAAGTTTGCAAACGAGGCGCTGTCTCAATTTCAGCAAAAAGAATTCAAAAACCAAACTGGAAAAAAAGCAGAAAGGCAAGCCGTATTAAATGTGAGAAGATTTTAGCTAAAGATTGATTCATTTTTGAGTCACTTCAGTGTCATTTGGGGATGATTCCAATGACAAGTTACCAGTAAAGTCGACAAGCCGGTCCGACTGGCATATGCTAAAACGATTTGTGTAACCGCGGTACTGTCAAAAAAGACAACTTCTGGAAAAGACATTCTCCGTATACTTTTGACAAGTTGATGTAAGTTCAACACCCAGCAAGTCATCTTTAGTTGACAGCTTTCTATCAACTTCAGTTTTAAAATTAGACGAATGATCTGCAGCGTTATCCTGCGAAATCTATTCTAGCCATACTTCTGTATTTGTTGTCTTTTTTTATCAAATTACTAACGAAATGGCCGCGGTTAAAATGATCTGTGAATGACACTATAATAAGGTAAGAAAATATCTTCTTTAAGAAAATCTATCAACTGAAATATTAGCCCTGGTCTCAACTAAATGTTAATAATATAAATACAGGTAACGTGTTTCGTGGGATGATTTCATAAAACAGACCCGTAAGACAAATCCCTACATAACTCAAAGAATATTCGATTTTCCCTGGAATAATACCATATATTCAAGGTTATACAATCAACAAGAGAAATGTGTAATATTTTTCATTTTAGTCGTATTAATTAGACACGAATCAATCAGTTATACGATCCCCTAGTGGGCTTGGAATATAAGCCATTACATCTCCTACAAAGGAGTAAGACTCCTCGCCGCAAAAGGAATTAATTTCCAGGGGGGGGATACTTGCAGACATTGGTATAAACGGGATCAGCATCTACGTTTTTTAAATCTAGTGTAAACTGGACTTCACTTTACTTTTTTGACTCGAGTCTAAACTGGACGTGAGTCTAACTTTTAACTCGAGACTAAAATAAACCTATATCTTCATTTTTTAATCTAGTACAAACTGGTCGTGTGTACCTTTCTGATTCAGGTGCAAACCAGACATTTTTCTTTCTTTTTTTTTTTTTTTTTTTTTTGTCTTTTTTTTTAATCATTTCACTCCCAACAAGGTATTAATGCCAATAAGACAAAAGTGGGGGAGGGGTGCTATTGAGAGTGAAAGAGAACGATAAGACATTAGAAGGAACAAGAAACCCAATCCTTAACAGGAAATAAGAGATAAGCCTCTAGTCCTGTTAAAAAAAAACAAAGAGGAGTGTGAAGCGGACGATTTTCTGACTCTGGTGCAAAAAGAACCTATGTCTACATTTTTTAACTTTAGTTCAAAGCGTACTTATGTCTACCATTTTTACAAACCGCAGCTATGTCAATCCGTTTTATTCCACGTAGTGGAATTACCAACTTGCTCGGAGTGAAGTGATTTTTTTATAAAATGATCCGGTTTGCACCAGGGTCAGAAAGGTCGACATAAGTCCAAACCAGAACTGTGTGTTACCTTTCTGTTAAAACTTTGTGATTTTTTGTCCCATCCGACATCAGATATCCCAACGAAGGTTGGCATATCGTTAAATTAACCAACGAAATAACCAATCGCCTATCCTAATTTAAATAAAAAAGATGGTGACTCTCAAAGATAGAAATTAAAGATACTCTCGTAGTTTAAGAGAAAGTTAACAGGTACAAAAGATTCCTGAAGAAATTCGAAATATACACCAACCGAAAGTTGTGACTATAATAATCAAGTTCGAATAAATGTATTGATGCAAGATAAAAGATATTTATTAAACTGATGCAAAATTGATAATTCATAAAAACATCTGATATCTCAGAAATAAATTCGTTTCTCTTTAGGTGATAATAAAAAATAAAACATGAACGTTCACACTCACTTTCATAGTTCGGAAATAATTTATCATTATAATTTAATCGGACATTAATCTATTAAAAATATTCTCAGAATTCCGAACAGAAGAATTTATTTAGCGTTAATACTCGAAAATAGATTGTTTTCATTCGGTTAAGGAAAATCTCGTGTTATTAATTCGTTTGTAGTAATACTACTACTACTACTACTACTAATAATAATAATAAATGTATGTGTGTGTATATGTATGTGCGATTATATTTCTATGAAAACCATATTTAATGATAATTCGTCAAGAGTGAAAACTTAAATAAAAAAAATTGTAATTTAATTTTTTCCCTTTTCTTTTTATTTGTTTTTCTTATTCAATTATTTGTTTATTCAGTCACATTTACTACCTTATTGTTTTCAATTCATGGAAAACAGGGTCATTACATTATAAGAGACGGATACGATATAGAAGACGGGGCCATTACATTATAGGAGATAGGGACGCTATAGAACAGGACCATTAGATTTTAGGAGACAGGGACAAGGACATTATATTATTAAAAAAACAGGGACAGGGCCAATATAGAGGATAGGGCCATTACGTTATAGATCACAGTGACAGGGGTACTATACCATTACATTATAGGAGACGGGGACAGGAGCAACATAGAAAACAGGGACATTAGGTTATAAGAGACAGGGACAGAAACGAGATAGAAGACAGATCGATTACATTATAGGAGACAAAGACAATATAGAAGACAAAGCCATTATATTATAGGAGACAGGTATAGGGGTACCATAGAAAAAAGGCCATTACATTATAAGAGAAAGATACAAAATAGGAGATAGGGTCATTACATTATAGGAAACGGGGACAGTGAAAATATAAAAAAAACAGGGACATTACATTATAGAAAAAGGGGTAAGGACAATAATGGATACAGAGCTATTACATTATACAGGACAGAGACAATATGGAAAACAGGGCCATTACATTATAAGAGACAGGGAATGGAACAAAATAGAAGACACGACCATTACATTATAGAAGACCGGGGCAGGAACAATAAAGAGCACAAGGCTAATACATTATAAACTACAGTGACAATATATAAGACAGGGCCATTACATTATAGGAGAAAGGAACTGTGACAATATAGTAACAGGGACATTATATTATATATATAAGACAGGGCCATTAACATTATTTGACGTTAAAAATACGAAAAACGGAACATTATTTTTGCACCAACAATATATATAGAAAACAGGGACATTATATTAGAGAATACACAAACAGGAACAATATAGAAAACAAGATCATTCCATTATAGGAGACAGAGACATACACAATATAGTAAACAGGTGGAGAGACAATGTCGTTTTGACCATTAAATTATAAAATAGCGTTCAAAAACGACAAATGATTAAATCGTTTATCATCTTTTAAGCCTCGTCTCTTTTTATATAGGAATATAGAAAATCAGACGGTTTAACATTAGAGAATAGTTACAAACAAGGAACAATAATCAGTTCAAAACAAGAAAATTCCATTATAAAGATAATAAGTAATACACAATATCCTAAACGACAAAGAGAAAATGTAAAACTCTTCCATTAAATTAAAGTCTGAAAATAGCGTTTACTTGACTCGTCTAAGATCCACGCTAAGAAGGAATGTTCAAATGATTAAATCGTTTTATCAGTTTCCGACTTTATCAGGATTTATTATTGTTAATTTCTTATTGTGCTTAATTCACAAATTAAACTTTATCATGGATATTAGGATTGTCAGTCAATAAAATATCTGTACTAATTTAGTTTTAAAGCAATAGCTAGAACACTTTGGGATCTTTCATTTATAAACCAATAACGTATCTAGAAGCTCAGGAAAAAATCTGTAGTTAATTCTATTTCTTACACATAACCCTCTTTCAAGATGGCATCCACTGTGGAAACACATAGAAAACAAAATTCTTTTACAGAATTTTTTGTTTTTAGAAAGAGAAATTACTGCCAACTTTAACAGGAGTTAGTAAATATGGATATGAATATTGCAATTAGTGTAAGTACACTAACGAGATAGAACAGTAAAATTCGGGGTAATCGTAAAAAGAAAGGAGAAAACAATCTTAGTGTCAGGTCCACTGGTGTCAGGTCCGCTGCTGCTATGAATAAGTATACGACCATCAAGATGATGCTCTCGTTACGCCTGATAGAAGAATAACGAGTACAAAACTCTTTGAAAAGTCTCAGGTGGCCCAAATCAACAAGAAAGAACACCTAGGCTAACTTATAATGGAGAAGGATCTACTGTAGTACCTGAGGTAATTTTGTATATCTAGAACCAAATAAATGTAAAAGGTTTCAAATGCTTGTTTTTTTTTTAAACTAGATAGGCAACCTTTTCTCTCTTCGATTGACAAACATTCTTATCACTTTATTTTTTAAAAAGTCCAATTTCTCTAAAAGTAAACCTAATGAAACATTTCTCAAACATTCAAAAAGATTATTATTAATTTTAACTCATCTTTCTTTCTGTTGCTTTTTCTCACAAATCTCAAAACGCTATTCTATGACTATAACCATCTGTTATTAATAGGGGGGCATGTAACAGCATCAGTAAAATATGGTTTCCAAACACTCCATTTAAAATATTATAGATAGATTATTTATTTACTAATTTTCTTGTATATTGTCTTCGGTGTTTCTTCTCGTTTTTATAGGATAAATAATAAAATAAGTATCAAAAGGTTTCAGTGTATTTTACATGTTGGGGAACGGGTCATAGTAAGATTAGGCCAAATCAGCAGAATAAGGTGGCTGATCAAACAGTTCAGAGCAATAGCCACGCACTGCAGCCATTGAAAACAAGAATATGAGTGTGGGCTGAAAATTTTACAGCTCTAGCTCTATCCTTCATAGTCAGCCTACAAACTTTTCAGCCCATCCTACTACCTAGAAAGAATAAAAGCAGTTATTAAGAAGAAGAGTTGAAGTTAATGCATGTAAGATTTCACAGCTCTAGTACTCCTCCTTCATAGTCAGCCTGTGAACTTTTCAGCCCATCCTTCTACCTAGAAAGAATAAAATCAGTTGAGAAGGGTTGAAATTAATCCATGCAAGAGTTCACGGCTCTATCTCTATCCTTCATAGTCAGCCTATGAACCTTTCAGCCCATCCTCCTACCTAGAAAGTATAAAAGCAGTTATTAAGAAGAAGAGTTGAAGTTAATGCATGCAAGATTTCACAGCTCTAGTACTCCTCCTTCATAATCAGCCTATGAACTTTTCAGCCCATCCTTCTACCTAGAAAGTATAAAAGCAGTTAAGAAGGGTTGAAGTTAATGCATGCAAGATTTCGCAGCTCTAGTACTCCTCCTTCATAGTCAACCTATAAACTTTTCAGCCCATCCGCGTATTAAAGAAATATATTTTCTGATGTGTTCAAAAACACCGCAGTATTAACAAAGGTTTAAGTAAGCAATCTGTTGCAAGATATCAACCTGCATCCTTTTATCCTTGTGAACCTGTCATAACAGAAGAATAACTAAGAAAATATGACATCAGTTGGAAAGTTGAAACAAAAGCATAGTCCATTTTTGTAAAAAAATACACTTATATAAAAAAATAAAAACAAAAGTCGAATGATTGCATTGATTTGTTTTTTACAGCTTATCAGCCTTTTGCGAGTTATTTAAAACTAGAAAATATTTTTCAGACTGTAAAAACATTTTGGAGATAATAATGATTTGCAGATAATTCGCCCATAGCTGAGGGTAGAAGAGGTTGGTTCGTACCTTTCTCGATGGTATTTGCGCGTAATTAACGTACTCGAATGGAAATGGAACTCGAATCTCCTATTTCCAATTCCAAACTTTTATTCACTATGCAAACCGTACATGCAAGTTTACAGCATCTAGTACTCCCAAACTGTGACGTATCTAAGCTTCAATAACCATACGAGAACTGTTGTTTCAACGAAATATGGCCGTTTTGCAATAAAACTATTGGCTTAAAACAAGAGCATGTAGCGCTTTTTAAATAGGTGGTGTTTGAACAATGATTTCGTTGTACATGTGACTAGAATTCTGGGTGATGACATTACAACGCGTCCTTCTATTTGTGTGTAGATTGTGAATTTTAAATTTTTTTTGCGCTAAATTTTTTTTGCGCTAAATTTTTTTTGCGCTAAAAGTGAAAAATGGAGGCAAATGAAATTTATTTTTGTCGTTTGATCCTCTTTCATTTATGGATTAGAAAAACGCTTTACAGACAGCGAAAAAGATGTGTGCTGTTTATGGTGATGGTGCCATAGCTGAGAAGTAGAAATTTTGATCCAGACAATCCAGATGTCCGCATGGGGCTGGAATCGTTAGTGATTACCAAATCACAACGCTGATGAGAATATGACACAGGACATCGCAGAAATACTTTGCATATCCCATGCGAGTGTTATCAGGCATTTGAATATGTTTGTATATGCGAATCGCTACAATGATTTGACAGGAATGATTTTCAACCTGCGATTCTTTGCTCAAACGCAACAAAAATGGCCCATTTTTAAAAAAGAATAATCAAAGGCGATGGAAACTGGATTGAACACTGTGGAGTGAAGAGGGAAACCCCACTGTTAACTACTGTGAAAGGCGGTCTGTATCCAAAGAAGGTAATAAAGTGTATCTTGAAGGATTTGAAGGGCATTTTGCATTGCCAGCTTCTTGCGCAAACTTAGACGTCGGATTCAGAAAGGTACATTTCCGAAATGGATCAATTAAATGCCGCAAACGGAATTGTCTAATAAGAAGGGTATCGTTTTTCTTCACGACACTGGATCACACGTCTCTTTGCAAATGTGACAGACTTTGCACCTAAAATTACAAATGACCTTGCAATTTTGCAGTACCATTTCGATTCCTAATTTATTTTCTTAACGACAGGAAGCTTCAGTTATTTGGGAACCGGTAAAAATCACATAGACCAGTTCAGAAAGATGACAAGTTCTGAGAGGATGGAATCTGGAAGTTGTATCAATGATGATGAAAGATAATGGCACAAAACTACATATATGTTGATGAATAAATCTATGTAGAAATATATAAATATTATCTTTGAAATTCACTTAAAAATTTACGAATTTTTGCTCTGACTCAACATTTTTACAACCTACTTTTGTGATAAATCAGTAAGGTGTCCAAATATTTATTTAGAGATCTGTAGTTAACTTGTTGGTATAAAGTCCAGGAAAAAGATTCTTCTTGACTTTTTTCCGGAAAAATCTGACGATATTAAAGTACGAGAAATGAAAAATATGCGAGTCGCATAGTGTAATGGTCAGCAAACTCGCCTTACAAATTGATTTGTAAGTTTAATGAGTTTGACCCTCACTGAGTATCACGTGAATATGGTCTTGTGCGAACCTAAATCCTTAAGTACTTAATTATGACAGAGGAGAGAGCAGTTGCCACTTTTAGCTCTAATCTTTTGGGATAAAGTTGTCAAAACACGTATAATCCTTGACACACAACGATTTCAAAACTAAATTCCAAATTACACATATGCTTTTAATATTTTCTGAGAGTGCTGTTACAAATGAATCTAAGTTACATCATGTATAAGGATTAGGTGAAGCAAGACCGCTGCTTAAAAAAATATACATACATAAATATATATGATGATAAGCAAAAATTTATCTTTAGACAATGTCTAGTGTGGATAACGTTTTTATTTTTTATATATATATATATATATATATATATATATATATATATATATATATATATATATATGTGTGTGTGTGTGTGTGTGTTTGTTTGTGTGTGTGTGTGTATGTATGTATATATATATATATAGTTGTATTATAATATTTTCACATATTAAATATTTTTACAGAATTCAATTTCCTGTAAGAAATAGTATCTTGAAGTGTGTATAAAAATACACACTTCAAGATACTATTTTTACAGTAAATTGAATTTTGTAAAAATATTTAGTATGTAAATAAATAATAATAATAATAATAATAATAATAATAAAAGAAGCCAACAAATTCAAAATGGATTTTCAAATGGGCGTAGAAATGCAAGTACAGCACAATACACCGGCTGAAACTGCAAATTATTTTAAAAAAAGACAGCAAAGACAAATGCAACCGACCTGATACAGAAGTGATGGCAAGATAAACCGCTTCATGGCCAATACTCTGCCTGTACCAAACAAGCTGACGTAGACAAAACCCGTAACCATCAGTGGCTATGTAGTGCAGGGTTGAAAGCTGAAACTGAAGGTTTTATCCTTGCTGCACAGAACCAATGCTTGCTAACTAAGAATTATCAAGCACATATACTAAAATATTGTGTTAGCCCAAAATGTAGATTCTGTGATAAATATCCAGAAACGATTGATAATCTTGTATCAGGTTGCACGATATTGGCACCCACTGAATATAAAACCCGGCATGACAGAGTGGGCCAATATCTGCACTGGAAAATCTGCAACTTCTACGGGAAGGAAACTGAAAGAAAATGGTATGAACACCACCCAGACCCGTTTACGGAGATAGGACCTGTTACAATTCTATGGGACTACACAATACACACTGACAGAACAATCAAGGCCAACCGCCCAGATATTGTTACTAAAGACCACAAACAAAAAAAGTGCCTCCTTATTGATATGACAGTACCTGCTGACTGCAATGTATCTTTGAAGATATTCAAAAAGCTGTCAAAATACAAGGACCTTTGAAATAGAAATCTCAAAAATGTGGCATATGGGGAACATCAACAATCCCTGTTGTAGTTGGAGCCCTAGGATTGGTTGGAAAAGATTGCAGTAGACTAATTGAAGGGATTCCTGGAAGTCCATGCCTCAAGGAGATACAAAAAATTGTTCTGACAAGTACAGCCCACACTTTACGAAGGGCTTTATCTATGTTTTTTTTTTTTCTTTGTCAGTGGAAAGTGTCATGATGCCATTTCTAACCTTAGGTCCCTGGGCGGGACCCGGAAAGAAATGTGTAAACGCCAGAAATCAAAAAAAATAAAAATAATAATTATTTACATTATTCGAACTATTGCCCTCATCTTTGCCGCCATATTTATTACAACGTTTCTGCCGTTGTACGCTCCGGCATTCTTCAGGTGGTTGGAATGTCGAACTGAACCCTTTATTTCGCTTACTGGGGAAGACTGTTCTAGTTCCACGTGCCATGTTTAATGGATGTCAGTTATCAGTTATCTCCTGTTAATTTTCCCTCTGAAAGTTCTCCACTGCCTTAACCGGGTATTGAACTCACACTCTTTAGGTTCTGTCACTGGATCTAGGACGCATGGTACTGTGGATAAAGACGTTGGTTAGACCCAGTGACAGAACCCAAAGAGTGCGAGTTCAATACTCGGTTAAGGCAGTGGAGAACATTCAGAGAGAAAATTAACAGGAGATAACTGATAACTGACATCCATCAAACATGGCACGTGGAACTAGAACAGTCTTCCCCAGTAAGCGAAATAAAGGGTTCAGTTCAATATTCCAACCATCTGAAGAAGGCCGGAGCGTACAACGGCCGAAACGTTGTAATAAATATGGCGACAAAGATGAGGACAATAGTCCGAATAATGTAAATAGTATACATAATACCCTCATCTCAGAAATAGAGACAAATAATAATAATAATAATAATAATAATAATGTGTCGCATGCTTAAGAAATAATAATAAATAATAAATCCGAACCTCTAAAGCTGACTGAAAATAAGAGTGGATGGATTTCTAAACTTTTTCAGTGAGCATGACCGAACATATAGAAAGACAAAGCCATAAAATCAAAATAACAAAAAAGAACAACATTGCAGGATAAGATGACTGAAAGATTCAATAACAACCCGATCAGTAGCCCCAGCATAGTTATAAATAACATACTTCTAGCTTATGCTCCTTGATACACTAACGGCCGTTTATGAAAATAAATTTCGAATTACTCAAATAGTTTAAATGTCGATTAAAGCTACTCTTTCAAACACAGGATTCACAAAATTGCATAAGATCTAAAACGGGTGTTTGAGGGAAGCGTCCTTCTCCGATCCTTTCAATAAAAATGATTGTCATCTCAGGTAAAACCGCCTTTTCCAGTCGCTGACTAAACGGATCCTGCGGCAAGTAGACGTTGACTGAGCATAATGGAAATTCCAAATTTTGTTATTTCAAATATTTTATGAAGTGCAAAAAGAGTTATCCCTTGAGGCCAAGCGTAATATAATTGCAATTTTTATAGAAACTTTAGTATTTGGATAAAAACGTGTATAGAGAATGTTTCTATGGATTCATGTTCTACAAGTGAAAGCGCCATGTTTCTCTTTTATTTTTATTCGCATTTTTTTATGGCGATTGGCTATAATTTAAGAGAAAAAGTTAATATATCTTGTTGGGCATTATATACAAGTTTTGCACAAATAAATATCTCCGTTATCTTTTGAGCCTAGAGCACCTGCCTGTATCTTCGCAAGACGAATAGTAATCAAGATACACCCGAATCGTCTGTATCCGTCATAAACTGCTTTATAGTTTCATATCTTTTATGAATTTGTTTCGGTTTTCTCATCGAAATTCTTCCTCCGATATTGTATAGATTTTCTGTCAGCGATTTAAAAATAGACGAACGAACTTACATTTAAACCAAAAATGTATCAGTTTTAAGAAAAATGTATCATTTTATCGTTTGTGTGATTGCTTTTAATTTTATTTTTATACCGAAGGAAAAATATTCAAAGAATTCAAATAATATATTTTTCTATTATATAATGGCATTAAACGATTTGTTTTTTACCTTGTCTTTCACAAGCATTTTTATGAGACATATCTGACAATATTCGTATAAAACTATCTATATTTCTATTTGGCGCGTCCTCGTCATTATATATACATATGCAAACGTATACATTATTCATATAGAGAAATATTCACAATAAATAAATCGTACATTAAATTATATTAGCCGATAGACGTCTATACATAAATCTGCATATGGGTATACTACGGGGGGGGGGGCAGTAATAAAAAATCGGTAAATTCAGAAAGATGTGAGACAACCGTTGAAAACCGGTGACGACTATATGACTGAAAGATTCAGGGAGAATTTCCGGACATTTCGTCAATCCCCACGTCAGATGTTCTTCTTTGAAAAGTACGATAACTTGACACTCAAAATCAGTGAGTTGTTTAGCCATACGCGAAGGGTAGAACGAAAGACGAATGTCGTCTGCAAATAACCTTTAAATGAAGAGTCACAAGATCGAGTAGCAATCATAAAAGAACCAATCAGAGTTAAGTAATTACACGAGAGTGAAGGGATTATTCAAGGTCTTGAATATTCAAGAAATTTATTCAAGGTTATTCAAGGTCAATTATTCCTGAAATATAAAACAGTGATAATAAATTTGCCGCTTTTTAGTGGACATCCTTTAATTCAGATATATGCATATATATGTGTGTTCGTCTTCGTGCGCGAGTATATGTGCGTGCAGGTATGTGTGTATTTACCTATGAAGACACTGGTATCCGAATATATAGGAATAAAATTAAATGTATCTTGTTAGGTTCATGTATGTCAATAGTAACTTATATGTTCAAATAGCAAATTATGTAACTTATTATATTCGTTACTTATGAAACTAAATTATTATAGTCTGTCTATATTTCTGAGATGAGGTATTATGTACATTATTTACATTATTGTCCTCATCTTTTTCGCCATATCTATCACAACGTTTCGGCCGTTGTACGCTCCGGCCTTCTTCAGGTGAGCGAAATAAAGGCTTCAGTTCGACATTCCAACCCCCTGAAGAAGGCCGGAGCGTACAACGGCAGAAACCTTGTGATAGATATGGCGAAAAAGATGAGGACAATAGTCCGAATAATGTAAATTATTGTACTATACTCCAAACAAGGCAATAAAGCCATTCGGACGCAAGAAAGAAGCCAATAAAAGGACAAGAGTTAAGAAGACAGTAGATAACGATTATCGTTGCATATAAATTTTTGAAGGTCAAAGTTGACTGGGAAGAAAGAAGCGGGAAAAGAGTTCCACAAGCGAGAAGTGCGATAGAAGAAACTGTTAGCATAGAACTTACGGCTACATCTTGTTATTTCAAGTGTAAAATGATGAGACGTTGTCGTCTGTCTACTACAGCGCGCTTACATTCGTAAAGTCGGAGGGTAGCATAGGGGAAAGTTTATTAGAACAATTACCATGAATGTATTTATTATTGAAAAGGTACAGGGAAGATACGTTACGACGATGGAAAAGGGACTTAAGACGAGATGCCGGATCATGACCAATAACATTGCAGATTCTTCTTTGAATTTTATTAAGAATCTCTAAATATGTACCAGGGGCACCAAACCATATATGTCAGCAATATTCAAAGCAAGGACGAATGGTAGACTTATAAGTAAGTAAGATATATTAAGGCGAGAAAAATTGTCTAACACGAAATAGTGAATCCTATTTCTTAGCTGCGAAATTAGCAATTGATTCAACGTACTCTTTCCCCTTCATATCAGTGGAACACTTTAGTCCGAGAAGTTGCAGCGAGTCAATCTCCTGGAGGTTAGCATCAGCCATGCTGAATGGTATGTGAATAGGGTTCATTCAGATCATTAGAAGAGAGCAATTCAGTTTTTATGTGTTAAAATTAACAAGCCATTCCTTGTCCCATTTAACAACAGATTGTAGATTATTTTTAGATCAGCTGCCAATTTGGCCTTATCGAACCAATCAGTATTAACAGAGTAAATAATTGTGCCATTAGCCAAAATACCGAGATAATTGATGACATCAGGAAAGTCATTTATAAAAATTAAGAACAACATAGGTTCAATGATAAAGCATTGAGAAAACCTACATTAATGCAAAAAGATCAAGAAGAGTGGCCATTCAAGACGACTTTCATTTCGTGATTTGGTAAGAAAAACTGAATCAGTTCAATAATCATTAACACATCAACAGTTGACCTAGAGAAGCGAAATCAATATTGTTTATCTGAAAGAACACCCTGCGATGTGAGATGCTCAACAAATTCAGAGCTAATTAGAGTGACTATAAATTTTCTTGTGTATAATACGACTTGAGTAAAATACGACTCGGTCTTTCTGAAGCTAAAAATAGGAAATAAATTACTTGTTTGAGTATAATTCGACCCCGTAGTACAGTCATCCCTATGTTATTTCTTTTTTTAAATTTGCACTATATTATCTATTAAAATCTCATTGTCATATATATATTTCACTAAAATATTTCACTAAAATAGTTCACTAAAATATTTCACTAAAACATTTAATTTTTCACAATCTTAAAGAATAGAAAAGAACCGGATATTTAGTCATTGAGTGTTTCTTCTTATTTCCGTTTCAAAACTTATTTTCGAATTTTCATGGAAAGGTGCTAACAATATACACCCAGTAATACATTTTTAGGTGTTAATTCATCAATCATACTTTTCTCTTTGATATGACTTTATTAGAATTAATTAACCATGAAAATTTAAAAAAAAATAACTTTCATTAAAAATGAAGAGAGACAAATATTGTCGACATATCAAGTACTTTTTGTACACAATTATGACACATGTCTACTTTGTATTTTATTATTTATTGTGAATGTATTCGAAATTTTGCTCTTTCAAATATGAGGTTTTCAAGCTGTGTAAAAAAATTCAAAGAGCGCGTACTTGTGTATAGTTTATAAGACGACTCGCATTATTTTGCTATTAATTTTCGTTAAAATTTATCGTATTATGTACAATAAAATACGGCATATATTTATATTATTTCCTTCATTTTACTTTCCCATCACCCTGAATATGATTCCTCTAAATCGAAAGCTTGCACATAACATTAACATCTGATATTTTTTAGATTTCCAAAAGCCAATTTGGCGAAAAGACCATGAATACCTCCAATAAACACAAGGTTTATATTCTTTTTCATAAAGCTTGTTTGAATGAACACGAGTTTACATAATATTATATACACGCCTGCATACATTATATACAGATCTGTGCGACAAGCGATTCAAAATATATGCCTAGTGATTGTCCAGCACATGGAAATTTGAATTAGAAATATTTTAATACATACACACACACAGATATATATATATATATATATATATATATATATATATATATATATATATATATATATATATATATATATATATTAATTTTTATTCGAAAATTGTAACATAAATATGTCATAAAATCACGACGAAAATAACCATTTTGTTTCCACATTTCTAAGGTCTTATCATGTGATGGTGTTGAAAGTACTTCTACTTTCAACGCCATTACTTGATAAGACTGTTTCGTGCTAGACACAATCATCAGGGCCTAATGATTGCGTCTAGCATTAAACAGTCTGTCGCCTCTTAGTGTTGACTTCAATGTCACTTTTATATTTAAATTGGCTTTAAATTGATATTGAACACTTTATTCCATAAATATAGCAGACCATAAAACTATATTTCTACATATATATATATATACGAAAACATCGTCGAACAGGATATTTCTAGATGTTAACATTTTTAAGCCAAGAGATATTTAAATTATAATGTTCGATACTAAGAGATAAAATATTAATAATTATAAATAAATACACTAGTAATTTATGTTGTCTCTACTGGGATTTTCGAGTTGATTATATCCGCTCTTCAAGAGACTGGATTACAAATTTTAATCAATTTTCAAAAATCATATACACATTTTAATTATATGCACATATATTTTTATTTGTAAACGTTATTTTTTGAAGTAATAAAAATATGTCTGATTAATAAATAAAACTCCATTAATCCTTCAGAGATAGATAGATAGATAGATAGATAGATAGATAGATAGATAGATTGATTGATTGATTGATTGATTGATTGTTTCTACTTTTATTACTTTAAACTTTATTTTTACTGGATGCAGTATTTAATTAAATGCTCCGGTTTTTAAACAATATTTATTTCCTCTGCCGACCTGTGCATTTGCGAACTTAATTAATAAAATTACCCAAATTTTGGTATCCATTAAAATAACGTTCGAAGGAATAAGAATATGTTGTATTAAAAATATAATATTTATATATGTGTGTGGGGTGTGTGAGAACTATTAAATACAACCGAAGGGATATTCTCTGATAAGTATTTATTTAATTTGTTTTGTTTTTGCACAAAGCGACGAATTGTTTATTCAGAAACTTTCCATACTTTTTATCATAGGTTTTAGAGCCTTCGACCATTCTCTGGCTTCGTCAGGGACATGATATATAGTATATTTTAAAGTATTTTAAAGAATTTCTTAACAATGTTGAACCAACAATGTTTTCCCTTGTAAGAAATGAACACTAATTATATAAAAATGAATAAAGTATTGCTTTCCCAACGTATTCAATTATACATGTATAAATAAAGTCTTCTGCTCATATATATATATATATATATATATATATATATATATATATATATATATATATGGGAATTTAAATAGGATACTTGCACAAGTCAGCACTCCAGTAGTAAAAAGAAAGAGCTATATGTGAAATGCAAAACAAATTATAGTGCCTGAAAATTTAATAACAAGAAGGAATCATAAACGAAAATTCTATATGAAACTGACAATACTAAAGGGTTATGTATGAAGAACATTACTTATATATATATATATGTGTGTGTGTGTGTGCGCGTGTGTGTGTGTCCGATCTAATAATAAGAATAATAAAGACGATTAACGCCTAACAAAACACGTAGACAATGAAATTACTGGAGGCTAACGCCTTCAAGGCGAAAAGATATTTGTATATATATATAAAAATATGACGCGTCACAAACAAACTTTTCCAGTTTCTCATATTTTCTAAATACTGTTTATTGATATATATAAAATTATGCAAAATTATATGTCGGTATATATATATATATATATATATATATATATATATATATATATATATATATATATTGATTTCAATTTAAAACACGTAAATTTCAGATATACGTTATTCCAAAAAAGATTTTGCTTGAAGATGGAATAGAGCTTATTTTAATTCAATTTAATTTAAATAATTATATTGAAGTTTTCGGCTCTTGTTTTGAAACATAAGACTTCTTATGTAGCGTTTTGGAATCATATTTTTAAATAAATAATTATATTTATGTTCTACTTTTGTATCGAGCACTATTTTTTAAAAATAATAACTAAAATACTAAGCGACTTTGGATTATTTACCTAACCAGTTCCTTCCTATTTTCTACATATTTTCACACACACACACACACACACACATATATATATATATATATATATATATATATATATATATATATTTCAATAAAATATAAAGTAAGCAACACCCAAGGGTGTATCCTACACAGGCACACTGAAGACAGAGAGCTCAATTTAATTTTCAATGACAGAGCATTCTTTCTTTCTTTTTTTTATGTACCATGTCCCTTCAGGACGTAGGCGATCATGGCACTCCACCCACCTCTATCACTTGGAGCTCTCAACAAGTTCCTTCTCTCTGATTCCTCCTTCTGGTCATGTTCTGTTATCCACTTGATTAACCCCGCCAGGTATGTCACGCGTTGTTTTCCATTGTCTCTGTTTCCTTCTATTCGATCCGTGAGAATCAAATTCTCCAGGCCCTCCTTCCTCATTATGTGACCCAGAAACTTCAGCTACCTCTTCCTGATCTTAACTATAAGCTTCCTCCTTGTTTGCGTCCTCTCTAAGACCACATCATTGCTCACACGCTCGGTCCATGATATCCTTAGCATCCTTCTGTAGAACCACATCTCTATCGCTTCGAGTCTCTTCTTCATCTTTGAGAAAAACGTCCCACATTCGCTGCCGTAAAGAAGGACAGATGTCACGTAACAGCTCAGTATTCTTTTCTTTGTTAACAAAGAAATCCACCTGTCTCGCTATAGTCTGCCCAGCTTTTAGAATGTGTCCTTCAGTGTCGCACTTACCGTCCTCTGTCAACACGCTTCCTAGATATTTAAACTTCCGCGCCTGCTTGATTCTAGTGTTCCCGACCTGCAAATCACATTTCCGGCTCCCCTTTTTACTGATGACCATGCATTCTCTCTTCTTGTAGTTTATGCTTAGTCCTTTCTTCTCACTCTCCATCACTACCTTCTGTAGGAGATTTTATAATTTCTTTTCCGTTTCTGCTATCAGTACTGTGTCATCTGCGTATCTTATGTTGTTAAGATTGTTGCCACCAATGCTAAATCCCGGTAGGGTTTCCATTTCTCTCAGGATTGTCTCGCTGTATAGGCTGAACAGGTCCGGTGAGAAGAAGCATCCTTGCCTTATGTCCCTTTCTATTTTTGTATATTCACTGAACTCGTTTCCTATGCGCATGCATGCTGTTTGCTGCCAGTATAGGTTCTGGATTGTTCTTATATCTTTCCAGAATATATCAATGGGTACTTGGGGCCATGAGATCCTTGTCGAAGGTCTTTGCGTAGTCTAAGAAACATAGGTACACGTCGTTCTGCATCTGTATCGCTCTTTCTGATAATATTCTAAGCATGAATATCACGTTCCTTGTTCAAATTTCTAAATAAATTCACGGTGAACACTGGCAGGCCACAACAAAAAGTTTCACGCGACTTCACGCAAATTACCAGGTCATCTATCTGCCAACCGAAATCTGTTTTATAATCAAGGGCAAGCAAAGTGATTTGTTTGTTGTTTCCACTTAATTAAACAAATGACAGCTATTAACAAAAGAAATGGCCAAAGCTCTTTTCAGTTTATGGTCTGTGCTTGTTAGAACTATTATTATTATTTTTATTTTCTTTGATTTCTGGCGTTTACACATTTCTTTCCGGGTCCCGCCCAGGGACCTAAGGTTAGAAATGGCGTCATGACACTTTCCACTGACAAAAAAAAAATTAAATTACATAGATAAAGCCCTTCGTAAGGTGTGGGCTGTACTGGTCAGAACAATTTTTGTATCTCCTTGAGGCATGGAATTCCAGGAATCCCTTCAATTAGTCTACTGGAATCTTTTCCAACCAGTCCTAGGGCTCCAACTACAACAGGGATTGTTGATGTTCCCATATGCCACATTTTCGAGATTTCTATTTCAAGGTCCTTGTACTTTGACAACTTTTTGAATATCTTCAAAGATACATTTCAGTCAGCAGGGACTGCCATATCAATAAGGAGGCACCGTTTTTGTTTGTGGTCTTTAATAACAATATCTGGCCGGTTGGCCTTGATTGTTCTGTCAGTGTGTATTGTGTAGTCCCATAGAATTGTAACAGGTCCTATCTCCGTAACCGGGTCTGGGTGGTGTTCATACCAGTTTCTTTCAGATTCCTTCCCGTAGAAGTTGCAGATTTTCCAGTGCAGATATTGGCCCATGTTGTTATTATTATTATCATTATTATTATTATTATTATTATTATTTCTGCTATGGACACACTACCTACCAAGTCTGCGGAAAGACCTAAGGCAGGTCGTGGTGTGTTGTTATGGCCACATTTCATGTTAATTTTTTTTTTTTTTTTTTTTTTTATCTCCGATGAAGTTGCTAGCGTTACATAGACAAAGTTCTCCTTAGTGTGTGTGCTGTACTTAATAAGACAATTTTCTGTATGTCTCTTAAGCTGGGGTTTCCAGGGATTCTTTCAATGTGTTGTTTTGTTCCATTTTTATAATTCCAAGTGCACCTATTACCACTGGTATTATTCTTGTTTTCAATTTCCACATTTTTTTCTATTTCAATTTCCAGGTCTTTGTATTTTGATAGTTTTTCAAATTCCTTGGTTGCTATGTTACAATCCGCTGGACAAGCCATATCAATTAGTAGGCAAGTTTTTTCTTTCTGGTTTTTGACAATAATGTCCGGCCTATTTGCTTCAATTTTTCTGTCTGTGTGGATGGTATAATCCCATAGAATGGTGACATCTTCTATTTCTGTAACCGGCGCTGGCCGATGTTCATACCAGTGTTTGCTTACACATTTTCCAAAGTGTTTGCACATTGTCCAGTGTAAGTATTGCCCCCACTCTATCGTGACGATTTTTATATTCATTTGGGGCAAGTATAGAACATCCTGAGATTAGATGGTCTATTGTTTCTTGGTATTTGTCACAGAACCTGCATTTTGGATCCACATTATTATGTATGATATTTGCCTGAAAATTCCTAGTGAAAAGACTCTGGTCTTGCGCTGCAAGAATAAATTATTATTATTATTATTATTATTATATAGCATTTACAGGTACAATTATTTTTATATTTTTGGTAGATATAAAACCAATAAGAATATGGGAACATAAGTAATATGTATATTTTTTTCAAAATATACGTATGAATGTCTTCCTGCAAATCTCTATGTGTGTGCATGTGTGTTTGTGGGGATGGGGTTAAGTTGTTGCAAATATGTTTACTCCAAATTTGTCAGCTGAGAAATTTCCCATGGAGTGTATGAAATCTTTCGACGACCAGTGGGCATATTCGCATTTCTGGAGAGCGTAATCAAATAATGAAATATTTCCGTTATGCCTTTGGAAATATCAATAAGAAAACCGATCAATCTTTTTCTTCTTGTTTTATTATCACAAAATAAGAATCGTGTTTATAGATGATTTGCAATTTATTTCTGATGCAAATACCTTTTCCAGAAATCTCATACTTGCAGTTAACTTTGGCATAGGAAATTTTAAACAAATCTTTCATTAAGTACGAGCGTGCACTCAACACACACACACACACACACACACACACACACACACACACATATATATATATATATATATATATATATATATATATATATATATATATATGCTCTACAGATAAGATGTTTGGGGCAACACTGTTTTTGTTTTTAATGAGATATTTCCTGTTTTTTTCAAGGAAATTTCAGAAATTCCAATGTATTTGCTTTAATTTTGACAAAATCTAAACACATCACTATAAAGATTTATCATAAAACAGGATCATATTTTGTTTTCGTCAATAAAACAACCACTTTCCTTGATTACTACTTTAAAAATTCTTGGCATTCTTTCCAACAGTTTTTGAACGAAAAAAGAAATAACAGACCTTCTCAGGCATTCTGCAAACACTGAAAAAGCTCACCCTCAAGCAATGAGTATTCTCTTAGAATTTTCCTATCCAATTCATTCCATAGTATTTCAGTGGAAGAGAAGTCAAGAGACTTAGGTGGTTATGTCATAATTTCCAAAACTTGGTTCCTTTTCTTTTGACTCGAAATATTTTTGCATAATTCAGAAGAATATTTTGAAACGCTGACTTTTAAAAAGATGATTTTTCCAATTATGAGTAAACCAGATGATATAGTATGTCTTTGCAAACTCGAATGATATTGTTCTTTTTTCATGATTCCCTTAACCCGAATTAAATCTCCAGCAAAAACACGCCTACCCTATAATATATATATATATATATATATATATATATATATATATATGTGTGTGTGTGTGTGTGTGTTTGTGTGTGTGTGTGAAAAGTGTATATAAATATAAATAAATATATATATGTATAATTATTTATATATTATATGCGCGGTACTTATTAGAAAGCTCAGGGTCACAAACTCACATCTATCCAACCATATATATATATATATATATATATATATATATATATATATATACGTTACACCTATCTGATCACAGCCCCATTTAAACATATACACAAATTTACCAGACTCCATTAGGAACATGCTAGTAGAAAACACAAATATATTAACTGCATCCACCTTCAAAAAAAGACTAAAAATAATGGAAGCTTTAATAATAAAAAAGAAAAAGCCAACTCTTAACAATATTAACTACGAACAAAGCCACAATGTGCTAACCGTATTCGGAAACTAAAAACATCCCTACCACGCACTAAAACATACACAGAACGCCCACACCCAATTAAGCTGAAAAAATCGAATCATCCTTGATAATGACTAAAGGTATAGCCGAAAGCGCTCGGAAATATAAACATTCGGTCAGTTCTTACACACCCTTTGTCCAGAAAAGAAAGCGCTTGTTAGAACACAAGAAAAATTAAATAAAAAGCTTAACCGTATTATTTTGTCTGTCGTTTTAATGAAACGTGCATATATATATATATATATATATATATATATATATATATATATATATATATATATATATATATATAAAAAGGCTTAAACACTAATATTCCATGGCCATAATTTATTCCATTGGAATCGTAAATACGCTCCAATTCATCAGACCTACAAATTCAAAAAGAAAACAGAAAAAAACAACTCCGGAAATAAAAATAGAATTTAGAGAGAGTGTAAGTATGAGAGTGTGGGACGAATGTTAGAGCTAAAGAGAGGAGTAACAGACGCGAGAAGGTGGGAGATTAAAACTTAACAGAGAGAAGTTTTAGAGAGGTGAGTTGAAGAGGTTTAAGGGAGAGAAATATGAATGTTGTCGGATGTCTAATACATTAAAGATGTAACCGGAAAGGATACATTTTGTGGTGACATACACACACAATAGACGATCTAATCTTAAAGATCAGAAGAAGAGGGCGGGAGAGGAAAAGAAAAGAAAAGGGTGTGGGGGAGAGAGATGGGGCGGGGGAAACTCAAACTGAAGGGCATTTAATGAAAGGGCCGCTGTGTAATTAAGAAAATTTGACAAAATTAATATCGACTACAAGTTACAAATCAAATATCAACATATAAAAAATAAATATAACGATTATCTAATCTAGCAAGGACCTATATTTCTATGTTCAAAAATACATGCGTATACACACATACACAATAACATATACACGTAAATATATATATATATAAAACATTAGGCAGCATATAATTTACATACAAAGAAATAATCATACATAGAATCAATCAGAAGTATTAATGCGATTATTGGCGACATCCATCGCTAGAAACATAATATATGCATTAAAATACTGTTAATCTATAGTGCGAAGTGATCCTCGTCGATAAACTTGATGTCTGTAGTTTTCAGTTTATTTGATGTTAAAATGCTAGTACTTACGAATAGTCCTCTATTCATCATCAGGCATGTGTTTTTTTCCTTATAAAATCAAAAACTTGAAGATATATATATATATATATATATATATATATATATATAGTATGTACACAGGAATTAATATTGAATGGTGACAATTTCACTCCACTCTTTAACGTGATGTCAAAGGACCAGTTAATAGGCACTTAATCTGAAGATCTTACTGAGTCATGAACCAACATATATATACGCTACAGGTAAGATGTTTGAGGTCACACTGTTTTTGTATACTTTTATTTTCTGTTTTCTAAGGAAATTTCAGTAATTGCAATGTATTTGCTTTTATTTTCACAAAATCTAAACACATGATTATAAAGAATTATCATAAAACACGATCATATTTTGTTTTCTTTCTTGAACTTTTTAGTTTAGCTTTAATTTCAAGCTCACAGATCAAATTCAATATTTCCAATAAGCAAAATAATTTGCTGTATTTAAAACTGAATTTAAATTGATTGAAACGAGTTCTTTTTTATTATTAACAGCCAAAAACATTAAAATTGCCATATTGACAAATATGTCAGTAGAGCGTATTCATCTTTATTAAAACAGTTATCAAAAACTAAAATATATACTTTTCCTGAAACTTTATTTGAGGAAGATTAGATGAGTTAAAGCTTAATTAATCTGATTTTAAACACATATTAGATACCTTTAGTTTAAAATATCGCAGAAGACCATTTTTAACACAGAAATGGGTGGTTTTATGAAGTGTTGACAACTCTCTCGATAGACTTGAGAATTTTTTAAGTGGGATGGATACATATCTCTTACAATTACTTGAGGAATATCACTTAAAGGTCTTTTATATATATATATATATTTATCTTCCCAGTAATCTGAAAATTCAAAAAATATATTCTAAGCAATCAAATATGATATTGAGTTTTTAAGTACTTTGACTTTATCGTCTTACTTACGATGACGCTTTTTTGAAGAAATCTTAGAAAATTAACTTAAAATTTTAATTTTACTATGGTTACCGCTCTTATCTGATAGTATCGTGTGTGGACATCCGTATTTACAAAAATAGATATGTTTATACAGACATTTTTTTTTAAATATTAGGTGCCTTTATGTTGTGAGATTTTTCATTTACGATTAGTAAATTAATTTAATAACTGTTATGGTCCAAGTTACTTGTAGCACGGTGATGGTCCAAGTTTCTTGCACCACGGTGATGGTCCAAGTTCCTTGTAGCACGGTGATAGTCCAAGTTTCTTGCACCACGGTGATGGTCCAAGTTCCTTGTAGCACGGTGATGGTCCAAGTTTCTTGCACCACGGTGATGGTCCAAGTTCCTTGTAGCACGGTGATGGTCCAAGTTTCTTGCACTACGGTGATGGTCCAAGTTCCTTGTAGCACGGTGATGGTCCAAGTTTCTTGCACCACGGTGATGGTCCAAGTTCCTTGTAGCACGGTGATGGTCCAAGGTTAGAACCAATGAAAGAATAACACGAACACAGGTATGGAATACAAAGATATATTACAACAGAAATATAATACAATGAAGTAGAAGTATTAGTAATGACTATCAGATTTTGTTAGAGGGAACTATGTTGTCTCGACAAGTATCACTATTCCAATGTCCTTACAATATGCTCTCAATTATCTCTCCTCCTTTTACAATCTCCATCATACCTCTTGAGAGGCGCAGTATTTATAATGTCAGGAATAGTCCATTATTATCATGGGTAAGTTCCCATGACAATAACTGTATCACTTGTCCGCTACAAATTAATACAGCATTTTAAAAATGATTTAAAAATATATAAATTATTACAATTAAATTTGTTTTTTAAAATGAAAACGGTACATGTGAAAAATTATTATTCATCGAAAACATTTCTTAGAACAATAATGTCCATAATATATTTTATGCATAAAAGTAACTAAAAGGTCTTTTAATTAAATAAAATTTTATTGCATTATTTTTTATTTTACGATTCAGAGCAGATTTTCTGTAACTAGAGCTTTGTTTAACCAAATATATTTCACGATTTAAATTC
>CAHIKZ030000224.1:3702500-3792500 GCA_903632075.3 Acanthosepion pharaonis
ATGAAACGGCACCAGTTTGGCCTGATTTCAGACTCAGCATGTCAGTAAACGCGTTTTTGTTTGCCTTTCATCTTACATTTCTTTCATCTTCTCTCTTTCTGTTTATTTACCGTTGCATGCATTCATAGATTCACGGACGCTCATGCTTGTGTGTATGTAAACGGAAAAAACAAAGGAGAAACTGTGATTGGAACATCAGCACGTGTGATATCCTGTTTCATTCTATATCAAACGGACCTTCTGAGTGCACGGTAAATGTAACCGGTTTGCGTGGCCTGACATTACCCGTTGCACCCGTCACATCTGCCTTCCCCAGTCTCTAGTCAGGTTTTATCGAATCTCCATTATCAGTAATCGGATCCGCTTTCATGCTTTGAAAGCAACGGATTTCTTGCTCCTAATCTAATGCTAACGTCACTCACGACACAACACAACGGTGTCATATTGATATGTCCAAAGATATTTGTATGAAATAACAGTAATAGATTTAGTTTTAGTGATAGATGCGCGCGAAAGGACGACACATTTATTTCTTTTTGGCCCTTCATTTTATGCCTTTTTTGCGTTTTTTATTTCTTTTCCATTTCGCTTCGTTTTCTCTTTCTTATTCTTATTCTTTTCTTCTTCGTCTTTTTCTTCTTTTTCTTTTCTTCTTTCCATCTTCTTCTTTTTCTTCCTTTTTTTCTTATTTTTCTTCTTTTTTCTTCTTCTTTTTCTTCTTCTTTTTTCTTTTTCTTCTTTTTCATCTTTTTTCTTCTTTCTCTCATCTTCTTTTTCATCTTCTTTTTCTTCTGTTTCCTTTTTATTATTCATTTTCTTCTTTTTCTTTTCTCCTTTCCATCTTCTTCTTTATCTTTTTTCTTCTTTTTCTTCTTCTTTTTCTTCTTCTTTTTCTTCTTCTTTTCTTCTTCTTCTTTTCTTCTTTTTTCTTTTTCTTCTTATTCTTTTTTCTTCTTTTTCTTCTTTTTTTTCTTTTCTTCTTTCCCTCTTCTTTTTCATCTTTTTCTTCTGTTTCCCTTTATTCGTTTTCTTATTATTTTTCTTCTTTTTTTTTCTTTACTTCATTTTCGTCTACTTTTTCTTCTTTTTCTTCTTCTTTTTTTTTTCTTATTCTTCTTCTGGAACAAGGAATTTAACGTGATAAATTTTCCATTTCTTTTATACCGTATATTTTGGTCCCAGCAATAATCGTTCGATAAACGAATTCAATTCGTTTGCCGATCATGTTATAGCCGTAAGCTGCGAAAGTTTCATTCATAGATAAACCTCTTTTGGCATTATACAATTCAAAATGTATTTTCGTGTTTTATCCTACGCTTATCTGATAGCCTCTTTCTTCTCTTTTTTTCTATGGAAAGCGCACTTCCTATATTGACTGTCAGACTCCCTTTTGATTCCTCGCATTCTCATTCCCTCATCAACTTTTGTTATCACTTTTCTGTTGCTCTTTTTTTCTACCTTTGCAATTCTTCTTCTTCTTCTTCTTCTTCTTCTTCTTCTTCTTCTTCTTCTTCTTTTTCTTCGTATTTTTCTTCTTTTTAATTTTTTCGTTACTCCTATGTATGACGATAAACTCTATCAATCAGCAAGGCCTCTGATCCGTAGTTTTGAGGAACGTGGAACCATCTCTTAACTGTGGTTGTTCCCAGGTCCACACTGGCCCGAGTTGGTAGCACCTGCTAGGTTCCCGGCTATGGGCAAATAGGGACCCCCCAATCAAAACACCATAAAAGTGTAAAAATACCAGCAATGTATTATTACATAAAAAATTACCAACAATACCTATATATAGTAAAATGACCTAAAATGAATTTTCTGTAGTTGTAGCCATAAGATTATGTTCCAAATATTTAGATTTCGGCGTTAAATAACCAACAGAAGTCGATGTGTCGCTAAACAAGATCAACCAAAGCAACCAAAATGAAAATAATTGTTAGATTTTAATGAGACTTTCAGGACTTTCACAAATGAAAGAAATTATTTTTGAATTACTTTTCGTCGCCGAAATACGCGCAATGTTCTTTGTCATGTTCTCTCTTTTCTTTTCGTTCTTTATTTCTCTTCTTTTTCCGCCTAAACCTCCCACTACTTCTCTTTCACTCTTCTAACTCCTCCTCTTTCTTTCCTTCTTTTTCTCGTCCTCCCCGCTTCAATCAATTTTGGCGCATCTTTTCAATTGCTACCCGGATATTCCTTCATCTTCAGTTGCTAATTAAGTTAATGAAAGGAAGAGACATTAGTTTTCTATTTCGATGACCAGGTGTCGTCGAAACGCTTTCAACTACTACTTATCTGGTTACGAGAATCATGCTGCTACGTTGCTTTTATATGGAAAATACATATGTGCAAACGTGTGTGTGTGTGTGTGTGTGTGTGTGTGTGTGTGTGTGTGTGTGTGTGTGTGTGTGTGTGTGTGTGCGCGCGCGCCTCTGTGTTACACACACATTTGCACATATGTATGTATGTGTGCGTTAGTCTGTGATTTGAGTCAGTCGACCCAGTACTTTCTGAGCGACTGTTCGGTTAAACTCTCTTCCTGCGGACGGGAGGAACCCGAAGGAGGCTACGCCGAAGGGCGGAGTCTCCTTCGGGGAGGTAAAACCGGCCCTGAACCCGTTTATACGGGTTCAATGGGCTATTTTTTAGCCGAGCCTAATGGCTCGGAATGCACACGTTAAAAAGGCCTTGTGCCACATGACGCCCTCGTGGGGGAGTGACTGAATATCGTTAGTCTGTGATTATGCCAGTGAGTGCATTCAACTCCCTTTTTCTTATTCTATGTGCCGCGACCCTTCCTAAAGTAAACGATCATGGATCTCCATGACTTCCTACTTTCGAGACCCTTAGCAGAGTTTCTCCATTTGCTAAAACTTCCACCTCCTGTTCCGCGATCCATTCACACAAGCTCATCAGACAGGCAGACCATTACCTCCCCCTATCAGTTTTACCATCGATATGCCCTGTGAGAGTTATTTTTCCAAGCCCTCTTTCCTCATTATGCGTCCAAGAAATTTCAACTATGTTTTTTTTTCTCTAATCCTGCGTTTGCGTTCTTTTTGCTACCATTTTGTTTAAGACCTCCACCCCAAGCTGCTTACTTCAAATAAATGTTGGTCCAGTCTTCTAATAATATAATTAACGTTCACTATGTGCATTCGTATGGTATTTTGAGTCACAATTCCCAGTCATGCAGTTTACTCTTTAAGGTTAAGGTAACAAATGAAAAGGAAATGGACACATGACTCTACAAAAACAAACATTTTTTTTTTTCAGTTGGTAAATTAGTTAAAAATTAGATACATCCAATAATTCGCTGAAAAAACACATACCATGATGAAAAAAGGACCCAAACTATTAAGTTTTATCCTCAAAAGGTTCATGTTATTAAGAGGAAATGCTAAACTATTTTTTATTATTTTATTTATCCTTTCTAGCACGTTCAAATTTTTTGTTAAAATATTGGTCTATGTACTATTGGTGTTTTGACGCCTTTTTTCTGTAAAAAAAAAAAACACATTGATTTTGGAAATTCTTACAAAAATCAAATAATTGTTGGATTTTAATGAGACTTTCATGACTTAGTCACAAATGAAGGAAAATGTTTTTGAATTACTTTTTTTTTTTAGAAAATCTTGGAAAATATATTTACACACATTTTTCGAGAAATTAAATTTGAATTGCAAAATTTGTTTTATTAGTTAAAAGCAAGACTCCTTGGAGAATGTAAATCTCTTTTCTTTTTTTTTTTTTTTTTTTTTTTTTTCAAACTGTTACTCATTTGTCAAAAATCTGCTCCGAAACGTAAAATAAAAAATGCAATAAAACATGACATTATTTAATTAGAAAAGCTTTTAATTGCTTTTATAAATAAGATTTAAGCACAAAAGGGTGATGAAGTGGATCGATTACATTGAATCAATCGCTAGGTCTACTGCAATGAAAGTTGGTTCACTGAGTCGTGACAGACATTTTTGTTCTCGTTAGAATCCATTTTGTACATTTTTAAATAAATTCAGTCACTTTCCCATCGACGTAACGTCGCTTCCGCCTATCTTTTCTCTAAATATTTTCATGACAATTGTTCTGATGACCATTCCTCTTGGTTTCTTGACCACGTGAATTTAACCGTATTACTAAATTGGCAATTAGGTCTCACCGTTTTACTGCTGTACTAGCTAGATGTAATCGTAAATTCTATCAGAAATTGTCTGAAATTCATTTTGGAAGAAAAGTACAGGAAATATGGTCCGAGTTTTCGACTTTCTTTAGTTATTATCAGATAGAGTGTATTGTTGAGTTTAGTAAAATTTTGAAATGGTGTAACAACGCTGTTTTTTGTTTTTAATAAGCTTTTAGAAGCATGAGATGAAAGCGCGTGAAGCGTATTTTCGGATCTAAAGCCGTAGAACTAATGAGTGTTGTGACATAAGTGAGGTGCAACGTGTGTGTGTGTTTATACATGTAAGGATGCGGGCTCTTTAATTGTAATTGTTTTTATTTATTGATGGCTGTTTTTTTTTTTTTTTTTTTTTTTTTTTGTATGAGCATTGCTTCAATATCCCCGTGCCTGTTTAGTAAAGAAATATATCTGGGTGCTTCGTAAGTAAAGCTTAAACAAATAAGATTACAGTCTAAGGAAAGTAGTAGTAAAGGAAAGAATTTATTAAACGGTTCATTTTACCCGGAAATTAAATTTGTTTCAATAAAGATAAATATTTTAATTGTATAGAATATTAAAATAACTAAGGAAACTAGTCGCTCATAAATTTACTATCTTAAGTTGATTTAACTCCCCATTATACAGCGTGACACGAAAGATATAAATAAATTTTTAAAAATACACAAAGGTAATTATTATATAGTATACGAATATATATGTGGTTTTAATATATATATTTTATACAGTGTAACCCGGATATAAGAGAAACCCGGATATAAGAGAGATTTTCTCTGGTCCCAAATTAGAGCCTGTGTTAATGTATATAAAATAGAGCAAACCCGGATGTAAGAGAAACCCGGATATAAGAGACTTCTCCAGTCCCGACAACTCTCTTATATCCGTGTTACACTGTAGTAAAAAAGAAAGAACAGATATGTAATCCGGTGTTCCTGTTGATATTTTTATTTTTACAAAACAGTTTGGACTTTTTTAACATTCACAAATTTAATGTTGATATTAAAACTGTTGTAAAAGATTTAGATTAATTTCGTTTCTTTTTCTTTTGCTGCTTTACGCCAATTTAATTGATTCTAATTAATTAATTATTATAAATTATTGTTTTTTTATTTATTGATGATTGCTTTAGTCGTATAATCATTCTCGTGGCTTTTTGCCATTAAATACAGTAACTATTCGTAAAAAATACATATCGATTCACGCAGAGATTAATATGTAGAATAGGCTTAATTTTCCTGTTCTTTTTCGAAATTAACAAAGCAGTAGAACATTTCAAAGTTTCAATAAACCTTTTCACATAATTAAGGAAAATTGTTTACTTTCTTTGTTGCCTAGACACGTCATCCGAAAGGAAAAATAATATCAATTAATTTCACTTATTTTCTGTGTCCATCCTATTGCCAAATATTTCTACGGAAACCGTGAAAGCCACGCTTGAAGATGCCGGTTAGTTATCGACTATTCATTTCAATCACTTCAGGTTTAATTACTTCCCTTTACTAAAAACTCCACAACAAATTAGCGGTAACTAAAGGAAGAAAGCAATCGAGAATGTCTAACGTTTATGAATATTTCATCATTAATATGCGACAGGCAGATTCACCAATGCGAACCGGACAATTATCATGACAGCTGATGACAGTGACGTTAACAGAAATAATATAACGATGCGAAAAAGCAATAAAAAAAAATGGCAACATATTATGATTAAGTTAGGGGATTAAAGAAGGCAGTTAAAATAGATTTTTATAAGAATGATGAATTATGTTTTTGTCTTTTATGAATGGAAAGAAATGTCAAAAGACAGAACTATTTTTTAAAATTATTTTATAGCCATATTGTTTCTCTGTGACTTGCAGGATGTAAATTGCCTCGAGGAACCACAAATGTTTGATCATTAAATTTGGTGGTTTCTAATTTGCATTTGGCCAAAATTCTATTTTTTTTTTTTTTTGTTTTTTTTTTTTTTTTAGCATTTCACCCCAAGCAAGTCAGGAGTGACACTAGTGCGCAGGGGGTTATAGGGAGTGAAAGTTAAAGAAAAAAATGGGTATAGAGAGGATTGAGGAAAAGAAGAAAGATGAACGGGGGTTCAAGACAACAGAAGATGGTGACTGAAGTTGCATTTAAATTTTTGAAGATTGTAGTTATCAGGGAAGCAAGTAAGCGGAAGGGAGTTCCACTGTCTGGAAGTGCGAGAAAAGAAACTGTTGGAGTAGAAGTGGCGGTTACATTCAACTATTTCAACTGTAAAAGCGTGGGACCTAAATGCCAATCTAGTAGCGCCCTTGAATTCATTTAGGCGGCACACCAGAGAAGAAAGCTAGTCAGAGCAGATGAATCGAAAATATTTATAGAAAAGACAGAGGGAAGTCATATCACGTCGGCAAGAATGTGACTGAAGTCGAGATGCCAAGTTAAGATCGATTATATTGGAGATTCTTCTTTGGATTTCGTTAAGAAACTAGCGATTAACATCAGGTGTAATAGACCAAATATGGCAACAGTATTCAATGCACGGACGAATAGTAGATTTGTAAATGTGCAAGTAGGAGGCTGACGAGAAAAACCATCTGGCACGTCATAATAAACCAACTTTTCTTGCAGTATATGCAGTTATTGATTCAATGTAGTTGTTCCACTTCAAGCCAGTTGAAAACGTGAGGTTAATAAGCAGCAGTGAGACGCTTACCTAGAGTCAAGCATCAGCCATGATGATGGGGGACAGGAGAGTTTAATGCCTCCAAAACTAAAAGAGCTCTCATTTAACTACCATCTATGGTAGTTAAATGAGAGAAGTTTAGTTTTGGAGGCATTAAAATTCACGAGCCATTTCCTGCCCCAGTTAACCCCTAATTTGAGGTCCTTTTCACGAGCATCGGTCGGGTTGACTTTCTCAGCTCTGACGGATTTGCGATTGAGATATGAGTAAATGGTAGTGTCATCTGCATAAATGCTTACTTGAGAATTGATGACACAGCTCATTATAGAGCCTTGGGGAACATCCACGTTCGCGTGAAAGGACGTTCAGAACGACCTTCATTTCACGATTTGATAGGAATGAGTGGATTAAATCAAACAATCGTCCAGTAATACCCTGACCCTGAAGCTTAAGTAGAAGACCAAGATGCCAAACCCTGTTAAACGCCTTCGAGATATCTAAAGCCACAGCTCGAGTTTCGCCGTTATTATCAATAGCTTGATATACATATTCAATGATGGCCTTAAGCACGTCAGCAGTAGACATGGCAAAACGGAAGCCATATTTTTGTCAGAGAGTGGTCGTGAGAAGTAAGATGCTTGATTAAAACCGTGAATACTCTGCCGAAAATAAGTAGGAGGCTAAACGTGTCATAATTAGAGGGGTCAGAATGTTGCCCAGAATTCTTAAAAACAATGACTACAGAGAGATAACTTCCAATAAGTTGGAAAGCAGGAAGCACGAGGCAATAGTTGTCAACTCGGGGAGCACATTTCTTTAGGAGGACCGCTGGTATCCCGTCACCTCCACTTGCTTTATGGGAATTTAAGTTAGAAATTATGCCCGAGACCAGTGACGGGGTTATGCGCACTCATATGTGGAGGCACGGTGGAGTAATGGATAGCGGTTTCGATTGAGGAATCGGAGAGCCAAGTTCGAATTCCAGTCGAATCCATTACATTCACTTACGTGCTAATACCCTTGGAAAAGATGTTGATCCTATTCTTCTCCCTCCAGCTATGGGTAAATAGCAGGACAGGCTGGGTTCTATAGCCTTGGATGGCAACTGGTCTAGGAGAAGGACAACTCTGAATTCAAAACCTGAGGGGGATTGTTTGGGAACCTTGTGGCACGTAGTGCACCAGGTCTCTGTAAACGGTCCTTCAAAAAGTGTGGATGGTCCTGCACGAAACCTTCACCACTATAATCAATTCTCATGTGCTATACATGCGGGTTTGGGGACCGCTTGTGAATTCCAAATTCCCATGAAGCTCCAATATTGGAGCTGGCTCAACCCACCTCGGGTGAATGCCATTACAAGAAGAAGAAACACTCATATGTGATATGCACTCAGTAGAGCCTGTGTCCTATTGGGGAAATCAGGTGTGGGTACTCTAAATGAGTCGATTGTTGTTAGAAGAGAATTTCTGAGCAAAGCATTCCACCTTATCCACCTGCTGTAGATGTCAGGACTTCGAATTGATTGAATAGAGGAGGGATGGAGGATTTGCTGTTGTTCAGCACACTCTTGAAGAACCGCCAGTAATCTCTAGAACGGAACTTGTGAGACGCGATACGTTGTTTCATTCTATCAGTAAACAGTAACTTCGCTTCATTGAGGACCTGCTTGCATTCATTACGAACAGAGACAAAGAGACGTCTGTTGCAATCAGACGTATCGTTCTTGTACAACCGGAAGAAGTGATTTCTGTAGATTATAGCGGCTGAGCATGCAGGTGAGAATCAAGGAGATGAACGCGGTTTAACTTGGTATTACCTTGCTGGAATGAAAGCATCGATTCCAGCTTTTACCCAGGAATAGTGTATGAATATATATGTAATCTTAACTTTTTAAACATTCACAAAAGTTAATTAGCGCCAAATTTTCTTATTGATATCACTAATGTTGATATTGAAACTACTGTAAAAGATTTAGCTTAATTTCGTTTATTTTTCTTTCACTGCTTTACGTCAATTTAATTGATTCTAATTAACTAATTACAGCATATTGAGCAAGATGGTTCACAAAGCGCATAGAATACAGGATAAGAAGTTTTCCCACCGAATTACAGCCAACGTGCCACTTAATTAAGGAAACTAGTTGAATAAAAATTCAGAGAAAACAAAATTCTGTCCTACAGACATTTAGGAAAACCGGATATTGTCCGCAGATATCTAGAACAACGTCCGCTGGTTCTTTATACAAACGCGCAAAGAAACTTCAAATTGCTCACCTCACTTCCGGCAATGAATAAATGACGCCCGCTGGTTTAAAATTCGCTTTTGGCTTACAGCTCAACTGAAGTCACAGAGAAACTTGCTTGTTCATGTACCTCAGAACTCGTTTAAAAGCTAGCTTTATTTCTCACAGTGTGTTTTGGTATTCTAGTCTGTTAATTAATACTTTAGAAAAATTCTTATTTTACTCAGAAGCAAAACTCTTTACACACACTTAAATATTTTAACCTTTAAAACTGTCGATGCGATACATTTGTGTAAGCTTATTCTTCCTGGCTTTTTTTCTTGATGTAACAATGAATTCTACATTTAATCAGAATAAGTCTCATCTAATTGTATATTTATGTCTTGCGTTATATAAATTGTTAATAAAAATCCTACCAATTTTATCTTAAAGTAACAATTTTTGTACATATATATTGCCTTTGGTGTTATAGAGATTTACAATACATTGTCACCATAAACTACCTTCAAAAGTACTACTGTTAATATAAACCTGTCACAAAACTACCTATAGGTACTAATTTTACAAACTCCCTTGAAATTCTCAGCTGTTTCCAAAGACACACCTTCTGTTTGCACAGTACCTTTGGCGGGTAACATACCTTCCTTTCTTAGGTGACATGCGTGATGTACGCTTGGATGATCATGTCTCTTCGATTAATGATTGTCTGGGAAGAATTTCCACAGTAGGCTACCGTCACTTTCTACGGTAGACTGGTTGCTAACAAAGATTATAGAATCCGGTTTTCCTGATATTTAACCCAGTTTTGGGGGAGTAACATAAAAGCGTTGTGTTTTAATAACAACATGAAAGAAGCAGAGGAAAAAAATTGAAAAGAGAATAGGTCTTTGGCCAACAAAATTAATAGTTTTTGATATTTTTTTACGAATGTAATAAATGAAACTTGTTAAATTCTTTCTTATTTTCTCATAATTTCTCAGTCTTTATTATTACTGCCTTTTCTTATATTATTTTTGTTATTACTGTCTGTTTTTTTTTAACTTTAATACCTTCATCGAAATACGTTACTTTCGAGTTAGAGACGCAATACATCTTGTTTATTTTATACTGGCAATCATACATGCAATTAATTTGGAACGTGTTGCAGTTGAAGACTTAAAAGTATTACACATTTTAAATAAGTAACAAGTATTGGAGGATTTTATGAATAGTGCGATGGATAAATTGTCGTTTGGATTACACAAAAACTAAAATAACACTGATAGCTCATTTTAATAGATATAGTTACCAAAATTATACAAATATATCTTGAAATACTAAAGTGTAAATTTATTCAATAAAATTGCCATTGGTGTCAAACTCGGCCTCCAAACGACTTCGGAATCTCCTGCAACTCTTCTGAGCGGTCTCTTTATTTGGTGAATGCTGCCATAATCCTTGCCTTCAATTCACCTTTGATGGCCCAAGGAGTTTTCTTGGCCTCTCGTTTAACTGAGTCTTACACGTAATAAAGGGGGTTTGCAGTCTGGGGAGTTAGATGGCCATATGTAAGGGGTGATATGGTCGCATAAATTATCTGAAAGCCATGATTGGGTTCTTCTGCATATGTGGCATGGTGCAGATTCCTGTTGCCAAACATAGGGTCTTCAAGCAGCCACTCTCTTGACCCTAAGCAGCACTACCTCCTCAAGACACTTGATGTTAGCATCTGTGTTGAGTCTGAGGTCCCCACCAACAAATTCGGGAATTCTTTTCTTATCAGAACTATCAGAGTGAGTTTTCCGTTCTGCCGTACCTTTGTAGTCACCATTAGATTCATCCAACTCTTTCCGAATCGTCTGCACTGTCTTCAGATTGACACCCAAACACTCTGAAATGCCAAGCAGTACAGTCTGCTGTTTCCAAATTTAAAATATTCTAGTCCTAAGATTACTGTTAGCCAGTAAGTTAGATTAGACAAAATTAGATAAAATTTTAACTAGGTTTTATACAGTAATTTTATACAGTTAATTCTGTTATTATTATTATTATTATTATTATTGAATATATGATAAAAACATTCTTAAAGAGAAAGTGTCTCTGGCTCTTATTGAGCTAGTAAGCTAGTTTTGTAAAGATCAGGAAGCTTTCAATCTTTAGGCGATTCTTCTTATTCTTGTAACTTAAAGTTGTTCATCATATTGTAAACAAATATATATAATGGTTTAATTATTAATGTCAGATATATAAAATTGTCCGTAGGTCGTATGGAAGTAAAGTGAAACAAGAAATTTATTGTGTGGAAGGAACACAGCGTTGCAAAATTGCGAAGAAGTCGAAAGAGAACACAGAACAACGCCAGAAGAAATTGAAAACATTGGCAAAATAAGAACAAGAGACACAACTGATGCCACAGAAATTGATCCGAGAAAACTTAAAAGACTAATTAAAAGAAAAGTGGATTAAGCAGCATGTAAATATTGGAAGAAGCTAATGTTGCAAATCGAAACACATTAATGCAGATTATTAAGAAAATTACCAAACTGAAAGATTCCTTTCTAACTTCTAACAGCATGGCTGATGCTAACCTCCAAGAGAGTGATTTATTCTTGAGATAACGCTCTCGGCTGACATGTAGTAGAAAGACTATATTGAATCCACTGCTTAGTCCGCTGCTAAGAAAGTTGATTCACTGTGTCAATTTTCTCTCCAGAATCGATCTACCATTCGTCCATACTTAGAATATTGTTGCCTCATATAGACAGTTGCTTCTGCTATATATTTAGAAACCCTTGATAAAAATCAAAGAAGAATCAGCAATATTATTGGTCCTGATGTGGCGTCTCGGCTTCAGTTATTTCCCACCGTCGTAAATTGCTCCCCCGTGCCTTTTCTATAAATACTTTCATGGTAACTGATCGAATGAATTCTTAGATATAGTGCTTAGACTTTATGAAATTAAACTCAGTCCTAAAGCGGGGAAAGGTCTCATCAATTTACAGTTTATTTGACTAATTATAACTGCAAATTATTTGATAACAGTTTATATTCTCACACTTCTCGCTTGTGGAATTCTCTTCTGACTCCATGCTTTCCGGCCAACTTTGATCTGCAGAAATTGAAATACAATGTCAATCGTTATTTAATGTCTTCCTGAGTGCTCTTCTATAGTTCTCGCTCCTTAGTAATGTTTCTGTTTTCTAATTCTTCCCAAGAACCCCTTGTATCTTAGTAGCTTTATTGCTCACCTTGAGGTGAACTCGGTTAAAAGAAAAACTACCAAATTAAACTAAAGAAAAAGAGAAACGTGTTGGTTTAGATGAAGAAGTACATGAAAACGGTTTTTCCCAAGCGGTCACCCACCTAGATACTGACCAGATTCGGCGTTCCTTTACGACGGTGATCGTACGAGAACTGGTTTTTCAACGTTATATAACCGTAAGCCTACCAGGAACTTTGTTAGATAGATAGATAGATAGATAGATAGATAGATAGATAGATAGATAGATAGATAGATAGATAAGAAGTGACATAGATAGATAGATAGATAGATAGATAGATAGATAGATAGATAGATAAGAAGTGACATAGATAGATAGATAGATAGATAGATAGATAGATAGTTAGATAGATAGATAAGAAGTGACATAGATAGATAGATAAGGAGTGACATAGATAGATAGATAGATAGATAGATAGATAGATAGATAGATAGATAGATAGATACATACATACATACATAAGAAGTGACATAGATAGATAGATAGATAGATAGATACATACATACATACATACATACATACATAAGAAGTGACATAGATAGATAGATAGATAGATAGATAGATAGATAGATAGATAGATACATACATACATACATAAGAAGTGACATAGATAGATAGATAGATAGATAGATAGATACATACATACATACATAAGAAGTGACATAGATAGATAGATAGATAGATAGATAGATAGATAGATAGATAGATAGATAGATAGATGTCTCTATTTCTTTTAGTATTGTTATTATTTTTAGTATTGTTATTATTTGTTATCTTCTCATATGTATCACCATTCGTCCATTTCTCTCTGAATTCTTTATTTGTTCATTTTAATCTTGTCTTCCCTGATTTCCTTTTGCTTTATTCAATCATTTTCTCTTCCCTTCTTTTCCGACTTCATTTTATTCGCCATAACGCTTTCAAATATCTATATCTTCTTTTTTCTTCTTACAATTCCCATTTTTTCATCCTTTCATATCAAGTTAGCGAAAAACGAAGCCGAGCAGATGTCCTATCGCCACTGCTTTCTCCACCACCATCGCTTTATCTCATAGTTTAACTCATAATTCACCCACCATAGTTAGAACTTTCTTAAAATGACATGTTGTTTCTAATAACATATTTTGTGTTGATTCAACTCCTTCGACCGATGGCTTATTTAGATAACTTTCCGCTCATCCAGCTTCTTCTCGTTCTTTTCTAATTGCACCTAAAATACATTCTGCAGACTTTATCCTTCTATTCAACAGAAGTTTTATATCTGTGAGCAACGCGGACGTTACATCGTAACCACTCAGTGTGCGGTATGCCTGGATTATTAGGCATATGATGAACGTAGCAACACAAACGGTAATTTTGTATAGTTTGAAACAATCTTCGGTTTTTACCTTCGGAAATACTTCTTCCTGTTTGATCGTACTGACGAAGTAATTGGTCAGTATTCGAAAAAGTTATTTTTCTTGGATTATACCTAACTTGAAGGATATTCTATTCGAAGTAGAGAGAATTATTGATTGATAAAGAAGGTTATTAACATTGAAATTGCTTTTATTGTATATTTAAGAATACAAAGATAGGAAGGTGTAGAGAGCCTAAATCACGTACGTCCTTAATGAACATGTCACAAAGAAGAAAAAGAAGAAGAACCGTTCTAATTTCCGCTACTCTAAAACAATCCTTTTTCGTGTGATAGATAGATAGATAGATAGATAGATAGATAGATAGATAGATAGATAAAAAGAAAGAATGAGTGAGAGAGAGACTGAGATAGATAGATAGATAGATAGATAGATAGATAGATAGATAGATAGATAGAAAGAAAGGTGAGAGAGAGAGAGAGATAGATAGATAGATAGATAGATAGATAGATAGATAGATAGATAGATAGATAGATAGATAAAAAGAAAGAATGAGAGAGAGACTGAGATAGACAATAAAGAAAATGATATATATATATATATATATATATATAACAGTGGGTAATTGAATGACAAATGGAAAAGTAAACTCCTATTTATTCTAGTAACTCAAAATGTAATTTAAAGTAGTTTTTGTGTACAACAATCAGTTTAGCTAATCTTGATACCATAAGATGGTATATTTTACGTACAAAAATCAATTTTTAAGATTCTATTACCTTAAAATGTAATCTACGGTAGCTTTTACGTACAAAAATCAGTTTATCAAATATCAGTACCACAAAATAATTTTTAAGTACAAAACCTATTTGTGAGATTTCAATTCCGTAAAATGCAATCTACGTTAGTTATTAAGTACAAAAACCTATTTCTAGATTTCAATACCGTGAAATATAATTTACGGTAGCTTGTAAGTACAAAAACCTAGTTATAAAATTTCAATTCCGTAAAATGCAATCTACGGTAGCTCTTAAGTACAAAAATCTGTTTATCAGATTTCAATTCCGTAAAATATAAACTAGCATTCCTGTTACCATTTATCTCATCACGTTGGGAAAATGGGGTATATTAAATATTGTTTGTTCTTTTGCCGATTATCTACACTAATATCCTTATCATTTTTGCCCTCATACAACGTTCTGACCAATAAGTTCTCCACCATTCTTCACTGTAATATGTTTTAGGATTAAATTTTAATTATTATTATTATTATTATTATTATTATTATTATTATTATTATTCCGTGATATATTCTAGCGACATCATCATTTTTGTAATTTTGATCTAATTTCAAGCAGTGTTTTCTCCGGCCTTGTTTATTTGGCGTGTCAGGTAATCTCCCTAAAACTGTTTTGCTGCTTCTGTCTTTGTTAGAAAAGGTATTCTTTTAAGAACTGAGGCTTGTTTCACAAGTATTCTTCTCCTAAATCTTGGTAAACATGACGCTAAGTAAAGGCAATCAACATCAAAATGAGCGCACATTCTATACTAATATTAAGAAAACACAAGCTTTAATCACCGTCTCACTCGGGCCTCAAAGTATGTATATATTTATTATGGCCGCTAACTGAAAGAATGCCTTTGTCCACCGATTGACCAATGGGCTAATAGGTGCACGCACATGTACACACAGGCATATGCACACAATTTCTCTATGCATGCACAAGCACATGTAGAATCAACCATTTTTCTCTCCTCCACTCACATACATATGTATAATCCACTCTCTTACACACACACACACACACACGCAATGTCTCGTTTTCTCACACATAAAACGTCCCTTTTCTCACACACATGCGTTATATACACAAATCTCTCTCTCTCTCTCTCTCTCTCTCTCTCTCTCGTGTATACACATATTTTTGTATAACAATTCCACACTCTCTCCTTCACACACAAACACAGATATATACAGTTCTTTCTCTCCCAAACACACATACATATGTACTACCCTCTTTCTCTTTCTCTCTCTCTCTCTCTCTCTCTCTCTCTCTTACACACACAAACACACACACACACACACATAACCCCATATAACCCACTTTCTCTATATCACATATACACGCATAACATTTAAAAAAAAACCTTTGTATCTATATCTCTATCTAATGCATTCAGCAGATGCAACAACTCTCTCTTTCACACTCTCTCACATACACAGGCATACAACGTAAACAATCATTTATATAAATATATATACAGAATGCGGTGGGTAATTTGTCGCCATTTTATATTTTTAATTTTGCGCATGCGCGTTTTTAATTTTGTCTCTTGCACAGTATAGTAGGGTCAGTTGGGCATTGTGTCTGAGAAAAACAGCACCGTTATGCAATTTACTCCGCCAGAAATTTGGAATTGGCATGCTGTACTACAGACTCGGTGCAGAGGATTTGGAAAGAGTTGGATGGGTCTAATGGTGATTACGTTCTAATAAGTTATACTTTCATTCATCTTCTCACAGGGCCACGGACTCAACATGGAGGCCAACATCAAGTGCCTTGAGGAAATAGTGCTGCCCTGAGTCAAGAGAATGGCTGCTGGAAGACCCTATGTCTGGTAACAGGATTCTGCATCAAGCCACACAAGCAGGAGAACACAGTCATGGCTGTCAGACAATTTCTGCGACCACATCATCCCTTACATATGGACACGTAACACCCCAGGCTGCAACCCCACTTAATTATTATGTGTAGTGCACATCAGTGCGAGTGACCAAAAAAAAACTCTTGTAACACCAAAGATGAACTGAAAGCAAGGATTATGGCAGGAGACTGTCCAGAAGAGTTGCAGGAGATTCCGAAGTTATCTGGAGGCTGTGGTTGAAGCCAATGGGGATTTTATTGAATCATTTCTCCTCACTAAAGTTTCCTCTTTCTCTTTCATTCCCCGTAAGCCACTTATGTGTCCTAATGACATTATCGCCTTGCTTGATGAGGTTGAAATGATAAAAACAAAAATGGACTCTCTCTCTCTCTCTCTCTCTCTCTCTCTCTTAAATACATGCACATAACATATACAGCCTTCTGTCTCTCTTTCTCTCTCTCTCACACACACTTTCTTTCATACACCATATACTCTCTCACACACATAGATACAGAGAAACAAATCTGTATATCTCTTTGACTCTCTCTCCGACATACATACGCATACACTATATATATTCCTTCTTCTCTGTCATTTTCGCACACAAAATATACCAATATATCTCCCGCACGAGATCTTCTGCTTCTGCTATCCAAAGTGTTATATTCTGTGCTAATATATACTTGAAAAACAAGGTGGATAAAATAAGTAAGGTTTATTGTAAAAAACAGTACAATAAGAATAAAGGTAACAGTTATGCCCAAGGTCATCGCAAGTCAATCCAGTAGTGAGTGCTACTATTGGAAGGTCGGTAGTTCTCGCGTAAGTCTGAGTCGTACTCAATAGATCCCAGCTAGACAATATTTACCAGCCTCCCCACAAGGTAGGATGTGGCAAAAGGCCGAATTTAATGTGGGGCAATCCGAGCCCCATAGGCTCGGCCAAAAATTCCCCGTGACCCCGCATAAACGGGTTCGGGTCTACAGAGCCTCGTCCAGGTTCCTTTCTGCTCGAATGTAGAGAGTTCGACAACAGCTAAGATCTGAGTAACAGATCCCAGCTAAACTCTGTAGTCCGTTGACTTACAGATACTTATAGGAAGTTACTACCTATAGTGTAGTCACACATCACAAAGGAAAAATCTGCAGTGTTATCGGTCCTGACCTGGCATCTCATCTCCAGCAACTTTCCAACCTCCGTAACGTAGCTCCCCTGTGCCTTTTTTTTATGAATATTTTCATGGCGATTCCTATGATGATGATCTCTCTTTGGTATCTCGACTTTATGAATTTAAACGAACCACTAGATTGGCAGCAAGTTCTCATCATTTTATAGTTGAAATGGCTAGATGCAGCCGTAAGTTCTATGATAGAGGATTCTTTCCTTCCACTTCGCGATTGTGAAACTTTCTTCTGGTTTCTTGCTTTCCGATCAACTTTGGTCTTAAAAATATAAATGATGAATCGTTATATTCTGTCTTTTAATTCCTGTTCTTTTATTCTTCTCCCTCCTTAATAATATTCTCTTTTTTTATATTCTTTCAGACTCAGTAATCGCTGGCGTATTAGTGGCTTTATTGCCTCGCTTTCAGCAGAATGATTAAAAAGACAATACTTATATACATGTGTACAAGCACTTGCTTTTACAAACAAAGAAATAAAATCTCTCTCGATCGCACACTCTAAAATATACACGCTCACATATACACACAAAACATATACAACACTTTCTCTCTCTCTCTCTCTCTCTCTCACACACACACACACACACACGCACAACATATAAAATCATCTCTATTTTTCTCACATGCAAACAGTATATAAAATACATATCTATCTATCTATCTATCTATCTATCTATCTATCTATCTATCTATTTCTCATTATCTATCTATTTCACATTATCTGTTTCCCAGTATCTACCTATTTCATATTATCTATCTATTTCACATTATCTATCTACCAATCTATTTCACATTATCTATCTTTCTACCTAACTCACATTATCTATCTATCTATCTATCTATCTTTCTATCTATCTATCTATCTATCTACTTTCCATTATCTACATATTTGACATTATCTATCTGTATATCTATTTCACATTATCTATCTATATATCTATCTATCTATCTATTTCATATTATCTATCTACCTATCTATTTCACATTATCTATCTATCTATCTATCTATCTATCTATCTATCTATCTCTATCTGTCTGTCTATTTCATATTATCTATCTACCTATCTATTTCACATTATCTCTCTATCTATCTATTTCATATTATCTATCTACCTATCTATTTCACATTATCTATCTATCTATCTGTCTGTCTATTTCATATTATCTATCTACCCATTCATTTCACATTATCTCTCCATCCATCCATCTATCTATTTCATATTATCTATCTACCTATCTATTTCACATTATCTCTCTATCTATCTATTTCATATTATCTATCTACCTATCTATTTCTCATTATCTCTCTATCTATCTATTTCATATTATCTATCTACCTATCTATTTCACATTATCTCTCCATTCATCTATTTCATATTATCCATCTACCCATCTATTTCACATTATCTCTATCTATCTATTTCATATTATCTATCTATCTATCTATTTCACATTATCTATCTATCTATTTCATATTATCTATCCATCTACCTCTATTCACACATTATCTCTCTATCTATCTATTTCATATTATCTATCTACCTATCTATTTCACATTATCTATCTATCTATCTGTCTGTCTATTTCATATTATCTATCTACCTATCTATTTCACATTATCTCTCTATCTATCTATTTCATATTATCTATCTACCCATCTATTTCACATCATTCATATCTATCTATCTGTCTATTTCATATTATCTATCTACCTATCTATTTCACATTATCTATCTATCCATATCTCCATCTATCTATTTCATATTATATCCATCTACCTATCTATTTCACATTATCTCTATCTATCTATCATCTATCTATCTACCTATCTATTCATCATTATCTATCTATCTATTTCATATTATCTATCTACCTATCTATCTATTTCCCATTATCTATTCATCTATCTGTCTGTCTATATTTCATATTATCTATCTATCTATCTATTTCACATTATCTATCTACCTATCTATTTCATTATTATCTATCTATCTATCTATTTCACATTATTTCATATTATCTATTTCATATTATTTCACCTATCTATTTCACATTCATCTATCTATCTATCTGTCTGTCTATTTCATATTATCTATCTACCTATCTATTTCACATTATCTCTCTATCTATTTCATATTATCTATCTACCCATCTATCCATCATTATCTCATCTATCTATCTATTTCATATTATCTATCTACCCATCTATTTCACATCATCATCTATCTATCTGTCTGTCTATTTCATATTATCTATCTACCCATCTATTTCACATTATCTATCTATCTATCTATTTCATATTATCTATCTACCTATCTATTTCACATTATCTCTCTATCTATCTATTTCATATTATCTATCTACCTATCTATTTCACATTATCTATCTATCTATCTGTCTGTCTATTTCATATTATCTATCTACCTATCTATTTCACATTATCTCTCTATCTATCTATTTCATATTATCTATCTACCTATCTATTTCACATTATCTCTCTATCTATCTATTTCATATTATCTATCTACCTATCTATTTCACATTATCTATCTATCTATCTGTCTGTCTATTTCATATTATCTATCTACCTATCTATTTCACATTATCTCTCTATCTATCTATTTCATATTATCTATCTACCTATCTATTTCACATTATCTGTCTGTCTATCTATTTCACATTATCTCTCTATCTGTCTGTCTATCTATCTATTTCATATTATCTATCTACCTATCTATTTCACATTATCTGTCTGTCTATCTATTTCACATTATCTCTCTATCTGTCTGTCTATCTATCTGTCTGGTACATAAATACACCTGCAATATATACAATATTTATTTCAACTCCAGTTTTTGATATGACAGCAACAATTCATTTTTTGGTCTGATCTGACTCTTATAAATAGAGCATGATCAAAGGAGGCAGGTACTTTCTGGAGCGTTAAGTGGAACCGACTATTTTTTTTTTTTTTTTAGCGTCTTTTAGCCATCATCCGTATATACGAGTTTCGGTTAAGGTCTAGAGTGAACTTGAGATCCTCCAAACCTCAGTTACCTGGTTTCCAAAATTAATTTGCAAGCAATGAAACCATGTACATATTTTAAGGTAGAGACCTCCACGAAAAAAGCTTTAAAATAAATTTAAAATAATGAAAAACCTTTCTTAAAGCTTTAAATTTTGCCGTATTTCAGAAATTAATTTAAATTGACTGAAAGGAGGTTTTTTGTTTTTTTGTTGTTTTTTTTTTTGCTAAAATAGCTGATTAGCGCCCTTTTTTTAGTCGTCTTTCATCGCAATGTAATTCTCTTTATTAAAAAAATCATCCAAAAATAAAATATACTTTTCTGAAACTATATTTTAGGAATATTGGCTGATTTAAAGTATATTTAATATTTCATAAAATTAAGTAAGTGGAGGTAAGAGATGTAAAAAAAAAAAAAACTTATGTTGACCGAGATTTTCTAAAAAACAAAAATGTCAAAAATAATTTAATTCGTTTGTGAATAAGTCCTGGAAATTTCATTAAAACCCGACAATTATTTGATTTTTGCAAGAATTTCCAAAACAATGAGTTTTTAACGTCAAAAATGACGCTAAAAATCCCTATACTTAGCCCTCCCGCTTACGAAGGAAATACAAGATTTTTAATCAAAATTTCGAACGTGCTAGAATAAAAAAAATACGTTGGTCTTTCCTTTTAATAATAACATAAACATTTTGACGATAAAACCTTGTTTTTATCAAGTTTAAGGCTTTTTTCATTATAGTAGGTACTTTTTAAAAAAGATATCCCTATTTTAAGGTTTACATTTACTCACCTGGGTATAGAATTATATCAAATCCAAACGTACGTTGTGATGTAGATATGTGAGTATATGTAGGTGTGTGCAAACCGAATCACCCGTACATCGGAAAATAATTTTGGTGCAAATCCGTCGAAAATTGCGACCGTGCATTCGTTACACACACACACATCCTGCCTTTTAAGATAGAGATGAAGAACTGGTTTTTCAGCGCGATGAGGCCGTAAGCTATGTCAAGTTAAGACGGCTCCAGTAAGTACCTGACTCCTCGTGCTGTCCTCTACCTTTCCAAGAGCCAGATCATGCCTATAATGGATTACTGCTGTCATGGACTGCGCAGTCTTCACTTTCCAGTCTTGTTAGCGTCCAAAAGCGTCTTTGCGTCCTTGTGAGTGACAAATTATTTTCCTCCCTACAGCCCCTTTCCTCACAGACGAAACATCGCAAGCCTCTCACTGCTCTATCACTATTTCCATGGAACGTGTTCCGACGAGTTCCACCAGTTTTAACATTCACGACTAAGATCCACTGTGCCACGCATATTGTAACGAACCACCTTTGAGCAGCTTCTTCCCACGAACCAATGTTCTGTGGAACCGACTCCCAAGAGGTTGCTTTCCCGATCACTACAATTTTAACCTGTTCAAGTCTAGGATTAACCGTTATCTTCCCCACATATCCGCATAAACTGTGCCTCTCACACTGCAACTTTCTACCGGGAGTGGCTCCCGGAACTTGTCCAATGTGAACATTACTTTAAAAAAAATGTTAGAAAAATGTATGAATAACATTTTCAACATCATCAGTTCCATGACAGGGTAGGGTCGTTGTGCAACTGAGCACCTGTCCAGCTCACTCCACATGTCCCGGGAAGTATTTTTTCATCCGTAGCGAGTCTTGTACAGAGTAGACCTGGCGGTGTCCATTCATCTCCAGGTCAGATCACAGCTTGTGTTCTACGACTTGAAGTACGTTTTGATACGTGGCCATTTATTCAATCGTGGGAAACTCTTCGCCGTAGCCACTGATTTTAGTCTGAGAAGCCCTCCGCCAAGCGATGCCATTTCATCATTGCCATCTATATTGTCAGCAGCGGTTTTATTCTGAAAGCGTTTTTATCTGGTTTACTAAACCAGCATTTGAATTTGGTACACAAGAGTACATAATAGAATCAATGCAAAACAAGGAATGCATTGTCGTTTTAAAAGAACATTAAAAAGCCTTTACATACTGCACATATCCGCAGAGTTTCAAACACTAGCAACTAACCAATTGGATTTTCTTTTCAAATTATTTTCTGGCATTAACAATACCTTTCCATTATTGATTTCCAAAAGTGAATGATAATCCTAACTGCATTCATATTCAAATCCCAAACTTAATGGACGCCGCATCCTGAAAATATTATATATTTATTTAGGTCTGGATATTCATAAATCTGTTAAATGCGAAAAGTACGTTTTAGTTTGAGTTGAAGCGTGATAAAAAGCAAAACACCAACGCTGTTGTGTCTGCTTCGTTCGTTATCGGAAGAATTCATTATACAAGAAACTTTTTTCCCTGTTCCACATAATGCAGACAGGAACATTTAATAAGGAGACAGAATGTTTACCAATGAAAAACATTTACTCTACTCTTCCTCCCCCGCGAATATACTAATTTAAAAGCGTATATAAACACACACACACATATATATATTATATATTGTATAATATACAGGTATATGCACGTGTCTACTTTACCGATCACTGCCACATGAACACATGTTAGATTGCTGGAAATTCCGGATTTGCAGATTCAGATAAGTATACATATACAAACGTCAACACTAGTATTTTCTATGTCCGGATTTAAACAGATATTAATATGCACATTTAGTATGTGTGTTCATAGACGCAGAGCCTTTATTACTAGACTGATTAAATATCGGTACACGTCTGTGTATTTGCATGCAAATATATAGAGCGAAAAATCAAGATTATTAGCTTTATAGAGTTATTTGTCTAAGTAAAATATTTCCAAGACTTCATATTCTTATGAAAAATTTACTTTTTTTTTTTTTTAAATAACCCGCACATATGTGTTTGGAGTGTTGAGAACGGCAGAAGTCGTTAATAATAATCAGAATAATCATATCGATTAATCAGAGTGACTTGTTCGATGATATCGACCGGAAGGAAGCCCATTAATACGACGAAATCATTCATCTTCGCTTATTTCAATAATTTCCATTCAATCTTGAAATTTTCATCCCCAATTCTGCTTTTCTTATTCTTGCCACTTTCTTATTTATTTGTTTTATGTGTTTTAACAGTTCTTTTTGTGAATTCTGTCGCCGTCTTTGAAAATTGGCAAACTTTCTTTCTTTCAAGAGGAAAAAAAACAATGTCTGTAGAGAAAATAACACGTCGTATTTTACAGTAATATCACCATACAAATATACATATACGAGAAAGTTCCGAATAATTCTCAGCCCAACCAACTTCCCAACAATGATATGAGCATCTGAATTCTTTAATGTCTTCTTAATTGGGCCGACAACATTTCAGCACCGATTCGAATTTACCCGTTCGTATGTACATCCGGTTTGCTCGTGTGTATTTACATGCTAAATTAGGACATATTTCTTCTTGAAAGAAGGAGAGGAAAGGAAAACATAGATAGATAGATAGATAGATAGATAGATAGATAGATAGATAGATAAAGATTTTAATATCTACCATTGGATTCACTGCATTTTCAAGATTATGTTTAAAAAATAAATATTTATAGCGTAAATACTTTAATCATCAAGTAATAGCATGTAGCTTAGATAGATAGATAGATAGATACATACATACATACATACATACATACATACGAAAAGATTTAGATAGATACGAAAAGACTTAGATACGAAAATAGATAGATAGATAGATAGATAGATAGATAGATAGATAGATATTAATATCTACCATCGAACTCACTGCATTTTCAAGATTATGTTGAAAAAATAAATATTTGTAGTGTAAATACTTTAATAATTATCATGTACCTTAGATAGATAGATAGATAGATAGATAGATAGATAGATAAAGATTTTAATATCTACCATTAGATTCACTGCATTTTCAAAATTATGTTTAAAAAATAAATATTTATAGCGTAAATACTTTAATCATTAAGTAATAGCATGTAGCTTAGATAGATAGATAGATAGAGATAGATACATACATAATTATTTACGAAAAGATTTAGATAGATACGAAAAGACATGATAGATAGATAGATAGATAGATAGATAGATAGATAGATAGATATTAATATCTACCATCGAACTCACTGCATTTTCAAGATTATGCTGAAAAAATAAATATTTGTAGTGTAAATACTTTAATAATTATCATGTACCTTAGATAGATAGATAGATAGATAGATAGATAGATAGATAGATAGATAGATAGATCAAGATTTGAATATCTACCATTGGATTCACTACATTTTCAAGATTATGTTGAAAAAATAAATATTTATAGTGCAAATACTTTAATCATTAAGTAATTAGCATGTAGCTTAGATAGATAGATAGATAGATAGATACATACATACATACATATATACATACATACATACGAAAAGACTTAGATACGAAAAGACTTAGATAGATACGAAAAGACATAGATAGATAGGTAGATAGATAGATATTAATATCTACCATCGAACTCACTGCATTTTCAAGATTATGTTGAAAAAATAAATATTTGTAGTGCAAATACTTTAATAATTATCATGTACCTTAGATAGATAGATAGATAGATAGATAGATAGATAGATAGATAGATAGATAGATAGATACGAAAAGACTGAAACAGATAGATAGATAGATAGATAGATAGATAGATAGATAGATAGATAGATAGATAGATTCTGAGAGATAGATATAAACAGGCTATAAGTAGATGGAAAGAGAACGGGAGATTGATAAGAGTAGGATGAGTTGATTCTCATTTCGTGGATTGAATTTAAAAGTTGTTCTCAAAAGATCATTTTACCTGAAACCAGAAATAAATATCGTCCATCTCAGCTCGTTCAATTACCAAATTACTAACAAACAAGAAATGTCAAAGAGTTTTTGACATTTGCAGACCAAACAACTGCACTGAAAAAATGTCGACCGGAATGTGAAAAAGAAAAGAAGTAAAGAAACATAGGTTCATCTTATATTTCCTGCTTCTTTCCAGGTGTTAGGGAGACAGGTGGGTGTGTGTTCAGCACCTGCGGCTGGATAAGTATGTTGGAGATGAAAAGTAGCTGGAAAGAAGGCCGCCCTGTCGCCGACCATTCCCGGTTAATCCTATTGCAAATCGCTGCTTTGATTAGGCCCGCGTTTGCAAGATTTAACTGCCTTTTAAAATACAGCCGCTGAGTGTTAGTCTGTTTACACGAGTGATTAAATTCATAAGCCCCCAACTCCGTTCTTTACAATAAGAGACCTGTTTTTATAGCTTCAAAACGTAGATAGCCACACACTCTAAACGAATATTTGTTAAGCGAGTCTCTCTAAATGAAGGTTTTTATAATTATTGTTATAAATACACAGGTTCACGAATGTAAATGCGCTTGCTACACGCGTAAACATCGAAGAGTTTTCTTTTAAAATAGCTGCGAATTTGTAGACACGTTGACATGAAGTAAAGATTTTTTTAGAATATAATTAAATATACAAACAAATAAAATACGTAATGTGAAGAAATATATATATATATATATATATATATATAAAATCATTTCACCCCATGAGAGGCAGTAAAGAGACTAAGATACAAGAGGATTATTGAGTCTGAAAGAATAAGAAAAACATTACTAAGGAATGAGAACAAGAGAAGAATAATCAAGAAGACAGTAGATAACGATTGACATTGCATTTCGATTTTTGAAAATAAAATGTCGCCGGAAAGCATGAAGCCGGAAAAGAGTTTCACAGACGAGAAGTGTAAGAGAAGAAACTGTTAGCAAAGAAGTTCCGATTACATCTAACCAATTCGTGAGTTGATGTGACCTTGCCGCTAGTCTACACTTAAATTCACTCTAGGTACCATAGCGAAGAGTTAATCCAAACAATTACCATGAAAGTATATATAGAAAAGGTAAAATAAACCTACCTTGCAGCGGTAGGAAAGTGACTGATGCCGAGCAGCCAGGTCATGATCAATAATATTGCTGATTCTTCTTTAGATCTTATCAAGAATCTCTAAATATACAACAGAAGCACCGTACCGTATGTGGCAACTATATTCAAAGCATGGACGAATGGTAGACTTATAGATATGTAAGATAGATTCAGGAGAGAAAAATTGTTTAGTACAACACAGTGAACCAACTTTCTTATCAGCTGATCTAGCAATAGATTCAATATATTCTTTCCACTTCATGTCAGCTGAGAATGTTAACTCGAGAAGGCGCATCGAGTCACTTCACTGAAGGGAGAGAGAAAAGGCGTCTCTCAAATGATTAATGGAGAGAGGTTTCGTTTTGGAGGCGTTAAAGTTAACATGTCAACCCTTGCCCCAGTTAACAACAGACTTTAGGTCATTTTTTAGATCAGCTTCCAATTTGACCATATCTAATTGATCAGGCTTACTATCGAGACAGGAGTAAAAAATGTGTGTCAAAAACATAGATACCAAGTTTAGAAATTATGTCATCAGGACGGTCATTGACAAAAATTAAGAGAAAAAGTAGGTCCAAGGATGGAAATTGTTATGGGACCTTACCCATAATAACATAATGGACTATTTCATACGTAATAAATACTGCGCCTCAAGAGGAAGCAGAGAGTTCAGTCTGAAGTCTGGAGTGAAGTCCGTCAGGAGTCTGTCAGTCATTCTGAGCGAGCCAGTCAGTCGAGTCAGAGGCAGTCCGAAACAGAGTCGTGTTCAGACAATTACTACTAAACCTGATTGTTCGTACTAACACTTTCTACTTCTCTGTATATATTCCTGTTTGTAATATATCTGTGTTATTCCATATCCGCCTTCGAGTTCTTATTTGTTGGTTCTACCTTGGACTATCACCGTGGTACAAGGAACCGGACCATAACAGAGATCAAGGTATGAAGTGAGTAAATTAAACACATGCATTCGCTAGTTCAATCGAGAGAAAAAAAAAGTGAGAAATCAAATTGAGTGTATTAGTGTGTCTATTGAAATATCTCTTTTTACTGTATGGGAAAATAAATTAAAATGTGAGTACGCGGACAAGTTTCTGTCGTCCTTTTCTATGTGCCGTATCTTTTCAAGACGTAAACGATCATATCTCTCCACAACTTCCTGCCATTTGTGGCTCTTAATAAAGTTTGTATTTTTGCTATATCTCCTAAACCCTGCTCTGCCAGCCATTTACAAAAGTCCGCGAGGAAATCGGCAAAACTGTTCGAAAACAATTCTTCTAAAAACATTTATTCGAATTGTAAATTGTTTAAATGAAAATTAATCGGGACAACAATTATACTAAATGATAATTATTTGAAACACCTATGTTTGAAATATGTATCTGGTCTTACTTTGAAAGTATCAATGCTGATTTACCGAGAACTAATAACGCCCTTCAAGGAGGACATAAGGCTTTTTTTGAAGCAAGTGTCATCCCATCATCCCATAATATGAAAATTCTTAGACTCTCTTAAAAGAGAACAGGACTTGCAAGAAATTCATATTGCAAAAGTAAGAGCAGGTTGCCAAAATATCAAGAACGCCAAGAATTACCGCGACGTAAATAAAAAACTTTTAAAAAAATAATGTTATCCTTTAAGTAGTATTGTTCTATTTGCGTGCAGTATCATATAATTTAAGCTTATAAGGATTTTTTCTTACTAAATTGTTTTATTATTTATTATTCTTACTGTATTTCGATTAATTATCATTTATGTATTTCATCTTTTAATTTTTACATATTTATTGCAATAAAGAATTCTGCATTTTGAATAATTATCATTTAGTATAATTATCCTTTCGATTAATTTTCATTCAGTTTACAATTCGAATAAAAGATTTTCGAATGATTGTTCTCGAACAATTATTTTCGAACAATGTTCACATAATTGAGGAAGGTTATGTGTTTCTTACCTCTGTCCCCCTTGCCTTCAATCTGTCCTGTGCGTGTCATATTTTCTAGGCCCTCTTTCCTCATTATGTGCCCTAGAAATTTCAAATATCGCTTTCTGATGATATGAATAATTGTTCTTTTTGCTTCTATTTTCTCTAAAGCTTTGTCGTTATTCACGTGTTTAGTCCATGGTATTCTCAGTATCCTACTGTAGAACAACATCTCTGTTGCCTTAAGTCTCTTCTCCATCTGTGATTCAATTGTCCGGCATTCACCGCCATAGGAGGGTCTATATTAAATAACATTTCAGTACTCTTTTCTTTGTTCCTTTACACTATTTAATTGAAACGGGCTAACGTTTGGCCCTGATATGAAATTATTGTTTATATTGAATCAATCGCTAGGCCTGCTGCTAGGAAAGTTAGTTCACTGTGTCGTACTAGACAATATTTCGTGTGTGGATTATGATTTTGAAATGTTTTTACGTTAACAGCAAAAAATGATGGAAAACGATATGCTCTTTCAATTCCGGAAAGATAAAAAAGAACTTATGCAAGCAGCAAAAAAGATACGTGCTGTTTATGGAAATGGTGCCATAGCTGGGTGTACTATTCATAAGGGGTTCGTAAGTTTCATAAGTGGATTTTTTTATGCGAAATAACGAGAACTTTCCGGTAAGTATGCAATCACTGATGAGGTAAAAAAATCAAAACGCTGATTAAAAATAATCCCGGTGACACGACACGGCATATCGCATAGATACTCCACGTATCTCATTTAAGCATTACAAAACGTTTGAAAAAATTTCGATAGCTGATTCGCTACTATGTTTGTGTGCCTCACGATTCAATGTAAAAATAAATGGACTGCATTTCCATCTGCGAATCTCTGCTCAAGCGGAATGAAAATGCCGCATTCGTGAAAAGAACGATGAAAAATGGATTGTTTAGAACATTGAGCAACGAAGAATGAACTGAGCCACCGTTAATAACTTCAAAAGCAGGCGTGCATTAAAAGATGGTGACGCTGTATATCTAGTGGTATTGGAAGGGCATTGTGTATTAAGGGAACCTTCCGAATGGCGTCGTCTTTCATCGGTTTGCAAATAGACTTGAGGTCTGACATTGATAAAGCTTGGTTTGCATGTTCTACTCAGTAAAACATACCAGTCAAGCTGTGGTTCCCAAACGGTGCGGCGGTCCTCATAGGTGCGGCGGAAAAGGATAGCAGGTGAGGCGGAAGAGGATAGCAGGCGAGGCAGAAGAGGATAGCAGTTGCGGCGGAAGAAGATAGCAGGTGAGGCGGAAGAGGATAGCAGGTGCGGCGAAAGAAGATAGCAGGTAAGGCGGAAGAAGATAGCAGGTGAGGCGGAAGAGGATAGCAGGTGAGGCGGAATGATTGAAAAACAATCAAAGATTTAGAAACAGTCTCAAAAAATTCATATGCCAAAAATAAATATGAATTAAAAATTTAAAGTATTATTATGGATTACTTGTAATTGCATGTATGAGTCTTTAGTATAGTTATAATTATTGACCGATTTTATTATTGTGATATTTTTGCATTGTATGAAGTATTAATAATATAGTAACTATGGTCCTCAAATTGGAGGAGAGAGTTATCAATGATAATGTTCTGACTTCGAATCCCTAGTTATCCCCCTTTAACCCTCTCTCTGTTGTTTTTTTTTTTTCTATTTTTAAATGTGCTTTATTCATCATATAAAGTTTGGTGAGGCGCGAACAAGTTTTAATTCTAAAAATGCGGCCCAGAGAAAAAAAAAAGGTTTGGTAACCACTGTTCTACTATATCAATGGTACTCATCTGACCTTGAACCTTCAGATTACCACTGATTTCGATTCTTACACAATTCTCTTAATAGGAAGAACTTCAGTTTTCTGGAAGCCTGGAAAAAAAACACTGAAACCAGTCCATCACCGTAAATGATATTCTGGGAGGATGAGAATAGGACGTTAACTCAAAGATGGTGAAAAGTCGTTGAACAAAATGGCAAATATATTGTCGAAAAAATCTATGTAGAAATATATAAATATTGTCTTTGAAATTCAATAAAAAAAAGCTACAAACTTAAGTTCTTACTTTATAAACTTGCTGTTATTTTGGTTTCATAAACTAGACGACATTTTCTTTAAACATTATTTCAACTGATTGGAGCATTTTATAACTGGGAATCATTAACTCTGAGGTTCCCAAATGGATTGGCTTTATAACGTGAAGATACTTGCCAGAGTTCGAAATGATTCTTCAATGGCTGGATCCCAAGCTTTCTCTTTTACTTAAAATAAGAAAAAGTAATGAGTTTAACACATTAACCTCGATAACCGCCCATGGTATGGAGATAATAAAAAAAAATGGTGGCAATGTAATAGAAGAAATATCACTGCAGGAGACTGGTGGTGGAAAGTGTGGATGGGAAAAAACATCGTGAAAAGATGAGGACGACAAGAAAGGAAGGTGCACATAGCTTCTCGAGTGCATGTTTCAGAAGTATGAAATTGATGCAAAGGTTCACGGCGTCATTATTTGCACAATGTTAAAGAAATCATAGAAGTGTCTTACAATGACAAAAAAGATTACATACCTTTTATACTCTGCGTAATCCATCAACAAAAGTACATCATTTTGCAAACCTTAATAGAAACTATTCCTTTGAGTCATAATTTCCGTTCCTGTTTATTAACTTTATTCTTTAAGAAAATGAAATACAATTACATTTTATTTAATTATAAAATCACCATTATTTACAACGACGGTTTGCTATTTACCAGGCAACTCTTCATTTAGTCAGTTATGTGCTACGCATGGACACGCTTAGGCGATCATGTATCTTTCAAAACATGACTGAAGAGGCAGATTTTTTTTTTGCCGGATAGGTTGCCATTTCTTTCTGCTGTAGATCAGTTGCTATCCAAGGCTATATAACCCGATCTGAGCTGCTATTTACCCATAGCTGGGGGGAAAGAAGAGGATTCATACCTTTCCCAAGAGTATTAGCACTTAAGTATATGTAATTACATTATTAATAGAATTATGTAGGTTTTAATATGAAAGATTTTATCCATCAAAAAGGTTTCCAACGATCAAAAAAGGTACTAATCGATTGAATGTGACTATGGCAGCTGGGCTAGAACAGACCAACCGAGTTCACAATCATTTTCCTGTGTTGTTCTTTTATGTATACGTTACAGCTGCTGTACGTATAAATATGCATTTATTGTTTCAATGCGATTTATATATATATATATATATATATATATATATATATATATATATGAAAATTTCTCCGATTTAACCAGTAGAGAAGACAATATTTATGAATAAAAATGACAATAGAAAAACTAGTAATTGCTGACGCGTTTCGTCAAATTCTAGAGAGTGCCGCCATAGAATATTACCAAAACCCAGGGTTTTTCCTCCATTTCACCTTTCTTAACAAAATTACTGCACTTACAAACAAATATACACAACAGATTCATAAAATCAAAAGAAAATGTTTGAATAAATCAACACAGACATAATGACAATATTTTCCACACGTGACAAATACTGACGTTATTTTCAGTTAAAAATATGAAAATAGCGTTTCTCTAAATTCCAGTTGCTAGTAACATTTTGTTTTTGTTTTTTTAGTTACCTTGTTCAATTAATTTCATTTCCGTATTTTCCTTTGATAAAATCCACACTGGACGAAACGCGTCAGCAATTACTAGTTTTCCTATTGTCATTTTTATTTATATATATATATATATATATATATATATATATATATATATATATATATATATATATATATATATATAAGTTATGGCCTCTTTCAGTTTCTTTGTTATCGATCTCCTCCTAAGGTTTTGGAGATAGACCCCATAACCATATATATTCTGAAACAACATTACCCAGGGTACTTGGATAAGTATATTTCATTTTGATTAAAGGGGGGTCCAGGGGGGTTACCCCCACCTAATTTTTTCCCTTTGATATGAATTAAATTTAAATTTGGATAAGGGAATGACTCCTAGGGTACTTGGATAAGTATATTTCATTTTGATCAAAGCGGGTGCCTGGGGCGCACAAAGCCCCACTGAATTTTTTTTTCTCTTTGATTTTAATTAAATTTTAATTTGAACAAGGGAATGACCCTATCCAAAATACAGAAGGAGAAATCCAGAAGATGGAGATCACTTTGGCAAGATTAAAATGAAACAGCAAGTTGACCAAGAAGTCACCAGTCAGTGGGTAGTGACTTACAATACAGACTTGTTGCCACAATTCAGTTGTCATATCAATGTTGAAATCTGCTCATCAATTCATTCAATCAAGTATAGCATCAAATACATAACAAAGAGGTCAGGTCAAACTGTTTTTGCACCCCCCCCCCACTGAAAATTTTTCCCCTTTAAATTAAATTTAAATCTGAATAAGGTAATGATTCCTATCCAAAATATAGAAGGAGAAAGCCAGAAGATGGAGATCACATTAGCAAGATCATTGAGTAATATTGAAATGCATCATTTTTCTCCATAAATTATAACAATGATTTAAAATCAATCAGCAGGGTGCGGGTTATTCGGCTAGTAATAATATATAATACATATATAACTTCAAATAAATATAATAATCATAATACAATGTAACCCGGATATAAGAGACCCGGATATAAGAGAAACCCGGATATAAGCGAGATTGTCTCTGGTCCCAAATTAGAGCCTGTGTTAATGTATATAAAATAGACCAAACCCGGATATAAGAGAAACCCTGATATAAGAGACTTCTTCTCCGGTTCCGACAACTCTCTTATATCCGGGTTACACTGTATATATAAATGAAAGAAAATAAATAAAAATTGCAAATTGTATTAAATTATTATATTACTTTAAAAAACAATATTTACATTTTTCAGTTAAACATAAAATCCGTTAATATTTTTTGGAGCTTCGACAAAACGCGTCAACTTTTTTTAAGTTCCGAACATGAATGGCCTTAATAAATATTAAGCGAATACGTAGGTCATTAAATTATTTAAATGTAGTATCCTTTCGAGACCTAGACAACCACGGTTATCCACAACTTCCTTTATTGAAATATATGTTAAACGTACATTGTTATGCTTGTCATTAGGAAATATAGCAGAAGGGATTTCTGTTTACTTCTCCAAGTTTTGAGTTAAAAGTATTCCTCCTAGACAGGTTGTTCTATCAAAGAGGCTAGACTGCCCTCCTATTTTAGTCGTAACGGAGGGGGCGAAATAAGGACGTCCTAAATACAACGAAGGAGCCTGAAAGACATACTCATTTCGTTTGTTGCTTTTATTCATTTCTTGTTTTCTTCTAGATGGAATATATTAAATATCGTATTTCCAATGACGTATTTAAAATGATCATTATTGCAGGACTAATGACAAAACATTCGTGACATTTATGATAGAATTTGCTTAGATACATATGTATTATATATACTCTTACTCACCTGATAAACAAGGAGGGACGTTTATTATTTTGAGGAAATCTCCCGCCCCGACTCGAGCGCATTACGACCATTCCGTTTATTAATTTTGCACTTTTAAACCTTGAAATTATTTCCCAACTCCCATTTTTTATTAAGGACCACGTTCATTGCATATTGAGGATGCGCGAATGGTGTAATGGAACGTGGCTCGAAATGAGAACTCGGAGAGCCGAGTTCGAATTCCAGTTCGCTTCGTTGTATCCTTTTAGGCGCAAAATGCCCGTCAAAAAGAATAAATCCATCTCCCCGGCTATAGGTTAAATATTAGAACATGTATCTAGAAAAATCATTCTCATTTTTAAAAAAAATGTTAATCGAAGAAACAGGATTATTCTTACAATTCAAAATATGTTTCGAATTTAAATAATCCTCAAAGGGCTGATAAACAGTCAAGCATAAATCAATCATTTTTTTCATATAAGTACGATAAGTTAAGAATTAACCCCACTCTATTAGTAAGAACTTCCTTGTATTATATCCCTAAAAGTAAGGATAAATAAATACCTGTATATTGACAGGAAATTATTTGAGACTAAAAAAATAAATAAATGGAAATTTAAAATCCTTAATTTGAAAATATATGGGTTTACGGCCATATCATGTGGAAACGCCGGTTTTCGTACGATCACCAAAGTTAAGCAACGTCGACACTGTTCAGTATCTACATGGATGACCGCTTGGGAATACCAGATGCTGTAATCTTGGATCTGTACTTGGTGTAATGGATAAAAAAAAAAACAATCTGCAAAAGGTTGATAAGCCGTAAAAAAGAAATCAATATATCAATTGAAAATATATGAACAGAAATTCAATATATTTGTCATGACACTAGCTCGTTTTTCAGTAAGTATATTCTGCGCATGCTGAGTGAACATTGTAAATTCTAGAAATAAGTTTTTTTTTGTTTGTTTGTTTTTTTTTTGTTTTTTGTTTTTTTTTCATTTTTAATCTAAAAGGTTTCGGAGATATCCGGAACACACTTCATTAGGAAATCTAGTCATTACACGTTCTATACAGAAATATTTCCAACAGTTTAAAATCCAAAACATTTCTCCAGTTTTATCATTAATTTCTCAATAGATAGATAGATAGATAGATAGATATTCAAAATAAACGTACTCCTTACAATATTATACTGAAAGTGCTTTTCTGACAATACAGAAATTGAATAAAATGAATAGTGTGAAGTTAGGCCCGGAGCAAAATCAACAGTTAAATTAAAACCCATAAACACTTTTGTCAATAATGCTATCGCTAGCTGATTTTTTTTTTCTGAATATAAAAACAGATAAAGGCCCCCGGTAATGATATTATATTTTCAACAAACTGAGTCACTGAAATGAACAAGTCTTTTCTGTGAATTCTGAAATCAACTCTAGCGTCAGTGGGAGATTTTCAGCACCTGAGCTATGATCCACTGTTGTTTAGCGCCGGCGAGGCCATGATATGTACCCAAAAACAACATCATCACAACCAAACCCCCAGCACACCATTAATTTCCTCAACAAGACTCTATAGATTGGGTAACTTGAGATCGCCTCTGTTTATTTTAATCCACACAGGAGACCCAGGAGAGCATGCGTTTCAACAAGAGATGCGAAACTCAAAACACTGACGGAGACGCTTCAATGACTTCGGGGCTCATTTGAACGGAAAACAATGCTACCAAATCGCAGTCTAGGATGTAATGATATTTCGAGACACGGGCACCCTACTTGGAAGCCGGTAGATTTATTTGTTGACTAAAATCAATTTAACAGCAGACAAATATGACAGGAGGAAGGGTTCCTGAAGCAGAGGAGGGAGAACGAATAGGAAAGAGATATTTCTAAGAAGAATAAAAAGCCAAAAACGACAAAATAGAAGCGAAAGTTTGCCCATGAGTGACAAGCGCAAAATGACAAGTAAATCGTTGAAAACTTTGAAGAAGGAATGCATATTGTAAATCTTCTTGTAGCATTGCAGTTTCTTTATCATCTAAGAGCCACTCAAGGTAGAGACTTACTGAGTGTGATTGTTTTAAGGGCATAAAGAAAGAAAAAATTAGGAAGTAGGTAGGTTTGGTTATCGCTCGGTTTACACTCCTCCCGACCTTTTGAACAGAAGTAGAAGTTTATACTTTGCTCTCTGTTTAGGGTTAGGTTTCCGGATCCTTCTATAATTTTCTCATTCTCTTTCACTCTCAATAGCCCCCTTGTGTCCTAGTGGCATTATCGCCTTGTTTGGAGTAAATTGATTTTAAAAAAAACGTCACAAGTGTGTATTATGAGATGTAAGGTAGATATCGTTTGACGACAGACTTGAAGAGGTTGTGATTTTAGTCGTAGGGGAAGCATACCCTCAGGAGTTTGTTCCTTGAAGTAATAGTTCTGAAGAAGAATCTTTCTAAATAGAACTTACTCCTTCTCTTTGCAGACTTGTAAACTTTTCACTATCCAAAAACCACTAGAATTGGTATTGCTTTCCATCTATTAAAATGGTGAGTTATTTGCACTGACCAAATTGGTATAAAGACGGTTAGTTAGAAATCGAGTCTGAGAGAGAAACCTAAACGTCTTTCCAGGACAATGCCTACTGTGTCAGTATCTTTGTTCCTGGTATAATCCGCTTCCATATAGATCTACGAGAAAAAGGGCATATGCCTGGGAATGTTTCAAATTGTTCTCTGTGAATTTTAGCAGTAGTTTGAAGAGCAGATCTGTTCGTAAATTACTGTTTAATGTTATAATGAAAAAAACATAAAGTTTGGCTATGGATCGAGAAGGAAGAGACGGGTTGGGAGTTTAGAACGAAACGGCTTTCTTTCGGTTAATATCACCCTACCGACTTCTCCAGCATGGCCCTCCTACGTCCATGCCTCTGTTCCCGCCCCCACAGGCTAACAACTATGATTACCTTTTCATATGTTGGGATCGGAACGAATGATGGGCCGGACGACATCGGCAGGGGTTGGTGCTTACTACTTCCGGTGTCTTCTGGTTTCGTCATCATTTGCTCACAGTTTACCGTCGTGGCCACAGCAAAAACAAACACCCCGTCGTTATTTGTGTTATATATGATATGTTAATCGCGCTGTCAATTGACTCTTCCCAAACTTGGGCCAAAGTTCAATGCACAGCTGCCCTGTTTTTGCTACATACAACAACAACGAACCCTGATGTGAAGACAATATTGTGGCAAATGTTCCACAAGTATGAATATTTAATAACAGCAACTATGAGAAATTAGGAACGGCATACAAAGCTCTCAGTCAAATTTGTTTTGCTCAAATCTACAGATGAATATATAGAGAGATTTTGCAAGTATACAAATGTACTTACTTTCTTTCAAAGTGTATATAAATTTCGAATCAAGGGTTTCAACTCGAAATAGATGCCTTTATATGAACTCCTACTAGTACCGTGTGAACACGCTCTATTGTATCGATTAATAGATAGATTCTTTTTTTTTTCCATCTCCTTTTTTTCTATGTATGTCGGAGTAGGGAATTAAATTGGCCTGACATGGATGAATGTGAATCATATTCACAAACGTATGTAAAATCTACACATATTCACACAAACACACACATACGCACACATACTCGAAATTAGTTTTTTTAAGAATATCTATATATCTGTTTACACACACACACACACACACACACACACACATATATATATATATATATATATATGTATATATATATATATATATATATATATATATATATATATATATATATATATATATATATATATATATATATATATATATATATATATATATATATATATATATATATATGTTGTTACTATAACCATTGTATTTAGTGGGTAAAGGTGTTTGAGTACAGCTCTGCTTCTTAAACAGTGAAGTTAATGTCTACCAGTTTAGATATCGAATGTTTTATTAAAGAAAATATACCTCCCAACAGGAATCGAACCTGTATCCACGTTTCTGTTCTTAACTTTTGGTAGTGAGTGGGTAATACTGGTTGCCTTCTTAATGCTAGAAAGATTAATCTACCCTACTATTTAACCATATCTGAAGGCGTAGTGAAGAAATTGTTTATGCTTTTTCCAGTTGTATTACTACACAGTAACAACATCGATTGGAATTTTAACTCGTTAAGTTACTCCCATTTTCTGTGCTGATAATCGTTGCACCAACAGAGCACGCGCACACACACACACACACAATATTGTGTAATTGGCAGCAGTCCATCTTTTATACAAGTTTTATTAAATACCACTGACAAGGTACAGCAGATAATTTTTTTTTTATTTCATTTTTCTTGTGTTTTTATAATTTCAAATTTAGGCTGGTTCTAGATTTAGGAATTCCTTTTGGTCATCCGTTACTTTATGACTGGATAGGTTTATATATTTATCACTGTTGTTGGCAAGTAGAATCATAAACTGATTCAAGGTCATTTTGGAGAGAATCTGCCATTTTCACCTTAATCAGGAACTATCGGATTTACTATTAAGATAGAAGGAAATAGTTTTAAACATCAGCATAAATACCAAGTTGAAAAGTGATGACATCAGGAAGATCATTGATGGAGATAAGGCTGGTTCAAGAATAGAGTCCTGAAGAACATCTGCATTAATGCTAAAGAATCTATATTGATTGATTTCTATTTTTACGGCTTAACAACCTTTTTCAGGTTATTTAGATACAGGAAGTATCTTTAGATTGCAATAATTTTTACAGATAATAATGATTTACTGATACAAGTCTTACTGATTAACCCATAGCTGCGGGGAGCAGAGGTGGATTCATACATTTCCCGGAGTTATTGGTGGTTTTCTAAGCATAGCTTAGATGTGGCACAAGACCGAAAATATGGGGCACCCAGTGAGGGTCGAACAAACTTCTCAATTGTAATTGATCTCGCGAGACAAACTTGGTAACCATTACACTATATCGAAGTGTCTCCTTTCCCAGAGGGTATTTGCGCGTAAGTGAATATGACGAACACCACTGAAATTATAACTCAACTTTCATATTCTGAGTCGCTTATCAACTACACCAATCTCACATCCAAGCTTGCAGCATATGATATTCCCAAGCGGTCACCCATCTAGTTACTGACCGGGATCAACATTGCTTGACGTCGGTAATCGTACGAAAACTGATGTTTCAACATGATATGGTCGTAAGCCGAAAGGATCTAGAAAAGTGGCCGTTCAAGATGACTTCCATTACACGATTTATCGAAATAAAATATAATTCACGGAAAACCTGAATAAATAATAAACATTAAATAAAAATTAATTAATAAAAATAACGGTTTAAAAAATCAAAATTGAGTTGTAATTAAACTTAATTTATACGCCGATACAATTAAAGTAAAAAAAAAATGCTTAATTTTAATGGCATCTCACGAATGTATATTTTGTTCTTGTAAAAAATTATTTTTCTGAAGTCATCGAATCATCAACATATTAAAATAGAAGAAACAGTACTGGGGTGTCAAAAGAAATGAGGTAGCAGTCTGTAAAGATAATGGTAGGTAGATCCACCGTACCAATATCAATTGTTCTTTGACATTTATTGAGTTAGCCTCTCACTGGCATGGCGGATCATGTCAAAACGGCGTGAATTATCACAATTCGAACGGTTCATGATATTGAGTGTCAGACACTGAATTTCTAAAACAGTGGGGACATTTGGGTATGTACTGGAAATATTAGATGGGTGTCATTATCTCACATTGTGACCAAAATCTACTCCTTCATGCTCGAGATCAGAGGTGTCTGGCTGGAACGATATGCGGTAAAAAACAAGCGGCATTGGCTCAAATCATATTGATATGCAATGCAGATTTACATCCAACAGATCAGTTCTGCTTTCTTTAGCTTCTACGTGATATCGGATTGAGAAACCCAACAAGTTGCCGCTAGTAACACCACGACACCAGACACGGTGCTTTTTCTGGGCTGATGACGTCGCTGATTGAGTCCTGAATTAATGGTTTTAATAGGAATCGGGTGTGATGCCGACGACTCTATGAGATAATCGACTCCAGTTGTCAGCAAGGTATTATGCAGGTTGGTCATAGTTTCATAAAGTTTTTGGCTATGTTTAGGTGGAATCAGTGTGGTCGGCTCGTACGCCTAAACATAACATTGACTGGTGACTTCTTCGTTACACTGCTAAGTGACCATTTACACCAGTTTATTAACGCCATATGCCCTAACGATGAATCATTCTAACAAGATAATTCACCGTAATATCACTCAAATTGCTTAGAACTAATTTGGTGAGTATTATAGAGATTACAACGAAAGGTGTTGCCATCAAGTTCAGTCGAAGGCCCAATAGAGCATTTATGACAAGTGTTAGAGAGTTCAATTTACGCGCAAGATGATGCCCCACAAATATCAGCAGATAGTTATCGAGACGATAGGATTCTGTGGATATTGAAGAAACACTAATATACCTGAGCAAGAGTCTGCAACAGGTATTAAGTAAACATCATAGAAGACCGGCGTATTCGGCAACGAAAAACCGGCTATTATTAGATATATCTATATTAATGTTGGTTGATTGGGCTGTTTTTACGGCTTATCAAAACTTTGTGGGTTATTCAAAACCGAAACATTGTGCATTGCAAGAATAATTATTTTTATTTGCAAGGGCATAATACATAACCAAGATAACAGTTACTTTTCTGGATAATACAATCATAACCAAGATAACAAACAGAATTCAAACTGCGATTTCAATGGAAGCCGATATACATTACACTACCTGGATATATATATATATATATATATATATATATATATATATAATTAAGAAATGGACAAATCCGACAATTTAGGAACGATTTAAAAAGATGCGTAAATAAAACTCGAACAGGAATTTTCAAACTTAGCTCTGAACCGATTTCGCAATTGGAAGGCGTCGTATATACATTACACTACTTTATTTGTTATAAACTATAAATATATATATATATATATATATATATATATATATATATATATATATATATATATATATATATATATATATATATATATATATATATAAATGGACAAAAGTCCGAACAATTATAATCCGGTGTTCTTATTATATTTTTATTTTTATTTTTATAAAAAAGTTACATTTTATGTTTAACGTTCTTGTTTATAGATACAAGTATTTATTAAAAATTGTTCTGTTTATAATAAACAGTATTAAATAAAATTTTTCCGGCAGATATTTGAATGATGGATTTTTCTCAGGATGGAAGTTTTCTTTTGTTAAATATTCGCTCTCCACAAAATTCTTTCTTTATTATCTCTGTGAGTTGTCATGGATTCGAACGTTGTTTTCTCCAGTGTTTTACGGAACCGTCATTTACGCTGATTCAGGGTAAGGCGATCATGACCATTTTCCTTTTAATCCAATTACCAATTCAGAATAGTTCCTCGTTTTTTCTCAGTTTTCAAGGACGGAGTCGATCAAGGCCCAGGGCCCTCCACAAGTTCCTTTTTTCCTTATTATCTGTTAATTATCAATGATTCGATGGAAAGACACCAGGGTTGTTTCTCGTTGTTTTCTCCAGTTTTGAATTCAGGACAGTCATTCTCTCTCCAGGACATAGGCGATCATTGCTCTCCACAAATTCCTTTCTTTTATTGTCTGTGAATTACCATAATTTCTTGGGAAACATAGTACAATAGTTTCCTTCTCTGTGGTTTCGAATTCAGCGTTGTTGTAGACTATCACTCAAGACTAGATAGCCAAGTCTACCTTACTATTTAACCGATAATTAGGATTCTTGAATTCTCCAGTGCCATTACGGGGAAAATTAATTCAGCAGACTAGCCTAGAATTTGAACTCGGCGAGCCGATTCTAAATACTTTTGTCGATTTTTGTTACTTATCGACACGTCCATTTAAAACATTACTATATTTGAAAAACTTCTTGTCTTCTCGCAAAGTGGATTAAAAATATCTCCTTAGTCTTACTCTTAAGTCCAGAATAGAATAGAAGGGTAGGGTGGAATAAAATGGTAGCCTGGAAAATTCATATAATTTTTAATTGGTTTCGGAACGAAATAGGATGGAGAGGAGACTGGAATAAAGAGTGGGAAAATAAAACAGACGAGTGGTCAAGAATAAGAGTGGGTAAGTTGGAAAAAAAATTAACTAACCGGGAAGGCCTGTCTATTCAGAAAACGAGATTATATGCGAAACTGAGATTTGATTGGATGATTTTGTTTAGCGGCATGCCAACCTCTATAGGTTATTTAATGCCGAAATTTAAATATTTTGACCATATATACATGGCCTCAACTGCAGATAAAATGTTTTGTTGGTAATTCTACTATGAAAATATTGCTGGTCATTTTGCATTAAAGTTGGTATAGCTACAGTCTTGTACAAAAGTAAGTGAACCCCTAAGATAATGTTTTAAAAAATTATCTCTTTTTTCCGGATAATCTTAATTAAACTATATATTGATTAAGAAAAACATTTATTAAATGAATTACAACCACTTTCAAAATTTTTGTAAAGCTCAAATAAAAATATTATTTCAAAATCGAGATGTGAAAATGTAAGTGAATCCTTACGTTTACAATTTGTATTTTTGTTTTACATGGTTGTAGGTGCAAATAATTTTTTTGTGCACATGTAAAAATCAAAATCATTCATGGCTTTTTTGAAAGCTGTGTATACTGCAGTTAAATAATATAATTCATTGTGTATGCAAAGTGTTATGGTCCGGTTTCTTGTACCACGGTGATAGTGCAAGGTTGAACCAATAAAGAAGAACTTGAATACGGATATGGAATAACACAGATATATTACAAACAGGAATAGATACAGAGAAGTAGAAAAGCGTTAGTACGAACAATCAGGTTTAGTAGTAATTGTCCAAATACAACTCTGTTTCGTACTGCCTCTGACTCGACTGACTGATTCGCTCGCTCTGACTGACTGACAGACTCCTGACGGACTTCACTCCAGACTTCAGACTGAACAGTATTTAGTCCCCACCCCGAGGGAATCATGTGCCACAAGGCCGGTTTAACGTGGGATCTCCGAGCCCGTGGGGGCCCGTGGGATCTCCGAGCCCGTGGGATCTCGAGCCCGTGGGATCTCCGAGCCGTGGGCTCGGCCAAAATATGCCCTTTGAAGCCGTATAAACGGGTTCAGGGTCGGTTTACCTCCCCGAAAGAGACCCCGCCCTTCGGCGTAGCCTCGTTCGGGTTCCTCCCCGACACGAAGGCAGAGAGTTCAACCGATCAGCCGATCAGCCGGTCGCCCAACTTCAGATTGAACGATATTCAGTCACCCCCCCACGAGGGCATCATGTGGCACAAGGTCGGTTTAACGTGGGATCCCCGAGACCGAGGGCTCGGCCAACAATATGCCCTTTGAACCCGTATAAACGGGTTCAGGGTCGATTTACCTCCCCGAAAGAGACCCCGCCCTTCGGCGTAGCCTCATTCTGGTTCCTCCACGCCCAAAGGTAGAGAGTTCAACCGATCATCCGGTCAGCCTGTCGACCGACTTCAGACTGAACGGCATTTATTCATCCCCACTACGAGGGCATCGTGTGGCACAAGGCCGATTTAACGTGGGACCACAGAGCCCGTGGGATCTCCGAGCCCGTAGGCTCGGCCAAAAATATGCCCTTTGAACGTGGGCCCATCGAGCCCGTAGGATCTCTGAGCCCTTGGGATCTCTGAGCCCTTGGGATCTTCGAGCGGTGGGCACGGCCAAAAATATGCCCTTTGAACCCGTATAAACGGGTTCAGTGTCGGTTTACCTCCCCGAAAGAGACTCCGCCCTTCGGCGTAGCCTGTATCGGGTTACTCTCCGCCCGAAGGCAGAGAGTTCAACCGATCAGCCGGTCACCCGACTTCGGACTGAACTCCTTGCTTCCTCTTGAGGCGCAGTATTTATTACGTATGGAATAGTCCATTATGTTATTATGGGTAAGGTCCCATAACACAAAGGTGTGCAGTTAGAGACTAAATTTTAAAAGTATATATGCAAAGAACAAAATAACTTCCTAAAGCTTCAAAAATTGCATAACTGATACCTATAATGATAGAGAAGGTTACAAAAAAATATCAAAACGATTTGGAATACACTTCTCTACCATGCAAAAAATTATTTATAAATGGAAGGCCTTTCGTATTGCAATCAAGATGTGGCCACCCACGAAAAATAACAGCAAGAGCAAGTAGACATTTAATTCGGGAAGGCCCGGCAAATTCTGCTGTGACCTTTGTGGTTCTCCAATACTCACTGACCATTGTCGGTATCAATGTGCATATATTTAAAGTATGACGAAACAATGCCGATCTTCATGGCAGAATGCCTAGAAAAAGCCACTGCTTACGAAATAGCAGAAGCATGTTCGCCTCAACTATGTCAAAACTCATATTACTAAGCTCGAAACATTCTGGCAAAAGATTTTATGGACGGATGAGACCAAACTAGAGCTTTTGGGGAGGAACAATAGACGGTATATCTGATGGGCTCCTAATACCGCTTTTGGGGAAGAATTTGATATCAATCATTAAAAATGGTGGTGAAAGCATTATGATTTGGGAGTGCTTTGATGTAAATGGAACAGGCGAAATAGTACATATTGACGGTACAATGGACTCTGCAAGATATCAAGCAATTTTTAACGAAAGTTTCTTGTCCTCAGTTCAAGAGTTGGGTTTAGGGTGAAGCTGTATCTTCCAACAGGACTATGATCTGAAGCATCAAATCAAGTCAACAAAAGAATGGGTTTATAAAAAGAAAGTCTTGAAACGGCCTAATCAAAGTCCTGATATGAATCCAATTGAAAATCTGTGGTTCAAGTGAAAGGAGGCATTACATGCAAGAAACCCTGGTAGTATCGAGCAATTGTGTGAGTTTTGCCAAGAAGAATGGTCAAAAAGTTGGCACTCACTACTGCCAGAAACTTTTTAAAAATTATATAAAAAGACTGGTTTACATTGTAACCTCAAAAAAAGCGGTCCCAAGCATTAAATGTAAGGGTTCACTTACTTTTGCAAATCATAATTTTTAATTAATATTTTTCTTCCAGCTTGATAATTTCTTTTGAAAGTGGTTATAACTGATTTAATAAAAGTTTTTGCTAACGAATATATAGTGTATTTAAGATTTGTTGATTATCTGGAAAACAGAGACAATTATTTTAAATATTATCTTAGGGTTCACTTACTTTTGCACAGCACTGTATATATTGTTGTTATTTTGTCATATAAATATGTATTGCTGGTAATTTTACCATAATAATATATTTTCATACTTTTATAATAATGTTTTAATAAAGATTCAGTATATGTCCATAGATTAGACCCTAACCAGTGCTTGCATCCCGGATCAGGGGAGACCTGGGAACAGCAACAATTAAGAGGTGGTTCCACGCTCCTCAAAACCTTCAATCTCCCGATCAGTGACCTTGCTGCCGGGTGTAGTTTATCGTCATACCGAAGACTACGAAATTGAGTTAACCGATAAGCTAATGTTTAACAAGTCACCCTAGAAGTCCATAATACTCTATTGCCATTAGAAGGAGTGACGGATTTAGATATCATCAAATATGATAATTTCTCCATTTTTTATGGAATTTTATCTAAAATATTCCGGTCCCCTATGAATCTCTTTTTATTGCCAGTTAACATAATACCGTCTACTCGTTTCCTACTGCCCCTTTCTACAAATCTATGTTGCAAACGCGCATTTGTGTCTGATCAAAACACATAGAATTGTTTATATTGCAACGATGCAGCCCGTAGTGACTGTTTCTGAGAGATAATACCTAATCTGGTGTGATCAACGGCTTGAAGAATCTCAATACCTCGGTCACGATGACTTGTGACTTCTTCTTAGCACAACCATTGGCGGCTTTCGAACAGGTTTGAGTATAGTTTCCATACATTTTGCAACAGTGCCTCACGCTGGAATCGCCCCCCACCCAGGCCAATAAAATTAAAAAGTCACTACCCTGATAAATAGTCGAGAAAGCGATTCAAACCCGGATCATATGGTCAGAAATCTCTGGTAAAAACATGCAATGACAACACCAAAATTTGCAATATGAGACCTGGTAAAAAATGGGGCTGAAGACATTAGGTTTGTAATACCTACAAATTCATACACAGATGTCCTCAGGGACACATGGATAAAGGCGTTAGTTAGATCCAGTGACAGGACCCAAAGAGTATGAGTTCAATACCCGGTTATGGCAGTGGAGAACTTTCAGAGGGAAATTAACAGGAGATAACTGATAACTGATTAAACATAGCACGTGGAACTAGAACAGTCTACCCCAGTGAATGAAATAAAGGGTTCAGTTCGACTGTACAATGTATCCTTGAGGACATCTGTGTATGAATTTCTAGGTATTACAAACTTAATGTCTTCAGCAACCTAAAGAAGGCCGGAGCGTAGAACGGCCATTGTAATAAATATGGCGACAAAGATGTGGACAATAGTCCGAATAATGTAAATAATGTACATAATACCTCAGAAATATAGACTTATACTGAAAGGCCGAAACGTTGTAATAAATATGGCGACAAAGATGTGGACAATAGTCCGAATAATGTTAATAATGTACATAATACCTCATCTCAGAAATATAGACATATACTGAAAGGCCGAAACGTTGTAGCAAATATGGCGACAAAGATGAGGGCAATAGTCCGAATAATGTAAATAATGTACATAATACCTCATCTCATAAATATAGACATATACTGAAAGGCCGAAAAGTTGTAATAAATATGGCGACAAAGATGAGGACAATAGTCCGAATAATGTAAATAATGTACATAATACCTCATCTCAGAAATATAGACAGATACCGGACAATTTGCTGTTACACCCGGTATTTGTGTCGTATTTTTACCCTTCTTCAAATAAATTTAACCTTTACATCGAGGCGATCCTAAGACAACTAAAAGTCCCACCATGATTTATTATTGGTGCTCTCAATCTTAATGGTAGAAGCTACGCAGATGGCACCGTTTTGATGAGAGACACTGAAATATAACTGCAGGAACTCTTAGACAATTGGCAAAGGAAATCGAGAAGAAAGTCGGTTGGTTCGTTGTTTTTGTTTAGCGGCAATATCAACACTTCTATGGCTTATTTAATGCCGAAATTTAAATATTTAGTACGCAGTTTTATAACTTCAGTTACAGATATTTTGTACATAATTTTATACTAGCAGGGCAAACATAAGTATTATAGACATATATTCTGAAGATTATATATTGTAGGCGTCATATGTTTTGGTATAAACCAATTTCTTTAAGATAGGACATTATGTTGACGGTTTCAATATTTTCAAATAGTTTTTTTTTTTAATGTGCGGGAAAGAAGAACTAAGCAGACAGATCGAAGAAGACAGAATGAAATGTTCGTCGGTTAGAAGGATGTCTCGGGATACGTGCTACGAATTGAAAATGTCAAAAATAAGTCACCACAAAAATCTAAATATCTGGGAAATGTTAGAAAAGAGAACAGAAAATGTGACAGCGAAATCCGAAGGTGGATTTGAATAGCGAAAGATGCCTCTAAAAAACTAAACAAATATTAAGAAACAGAAAAAGTTTGTTAGAAACAAAGAAAAAAGTGAAATTCCATGTAATATCAAACCTCATATATGCCAGTGAATGCGGGCCATTTCTTCACAGATAAAGAGGAGACTTGAAGTAACAGAGGTGTCGTTCTACAGAAGGAGGATGAAAACACCATACGTTTTAAGAAAAATAGAAACAAAAATGACAATCTATATCTATAATTCACAAAGTGTGTGTGTGCGTGATCTGATGTTGTTTATGTGTTTCTACAGTTTTCATCTAATTTCGATTAGATTTTTTTTTTGTTTGATAGATAATTCTTTAATGCTGGTTTTGAGTCCAGATTGGCTCGAAAAAATTACAACCTTGAAAGTGAAAAATCGAAAAAACTGATTTTTTACACTTTGCGCAAAAATCAAAGGTAAAATTTAATGTATGTAAAAAAAAAAGCGTACAATAAATTGAAAGACTTGAAATCTAACACAAAAGGTTATTAGAATTATTTAAAAAAATATATATTATAAATAAAAGTTATCGTATTAATATGACGGTCCATGGAAGCTGTTCCTTCCTTGCAAGATTGAGAACGCAAAAAATTTTCCTTTTCAGGGCCCCCCATTCATATTGTTAACCCCCCATTTAGGGATGTGCCTCGGTTGCACCCAATTGTTGTTACTAATATTGATTTTCGAGTGGACTGACTTTAAACTTAAACTGCTCCAATTAAACAGCAGAATTTCCCAATAATGAAACACCCGGTCAAAGACGGGTTATACTGCTAGTTGTATTAGGTTGGTGCAAAAATAATTTCGTTTTCTCACATAGTAACATATGTTAGAAAACGAAATTATTTTTTGCACCAACCTAATATATAAAATCAGAAACGAGGCAATTGAAATTCCTAAGATATATTGTGATGAAAGAGGGCTTGAAGAACTTGACACTTACAGAATATAATCAGATGATAAAATGGACAAAAGGCAACAGCGAGTAACCTACTTAAAGAGATTTTTCAAACTGCTGACAGAACAGAAAATGAGAGAGATATCAAATCATGAAGAAGTACATGAAAGGAGAAAACTTGTATGTGACAAATGTTAAAATGCAATCAAAAGCGGTTTTTATAAAAGCAATTTCGTAAAAACTAAACGTCCCTTCCAACGAAAGGTAGAACGAATGTCTTATGTAGATTATAATCCATGCGATTATCAACTTAAATTAAGCAGCTTTTTCGGGCTAAAGAAAACCAAATGACCTGACATTGATGAATGGGGTTTGTGAATAGAGATACTCTTCATAGATTTACAGTTGAAATATGAGTCAACCATATTGGTAACAAACAGAATATATATATATATATATATATATATATATATAGATAGATAGATAGATAGATAGATAGAGAGAGATAGAGAGATAGAGAGATAGATAGATAGATAGATAGATAGATAGATGAACAAGCAACATCAGAAGAACCACGCCTCCCGCCTTTACTTATTTATATACACATATGTGTGTGTGTTGCGGTGTCGTAAAGATTTGATTAATTCATAGTGCATCGGTAATTCTAACACGAACAACTGCCATGTAGGCAACATCCTATCGTAATGCATTAGTTCCCTCTTCCGGTGAGATAGATTTATTTTATAAAAATCAAAACTCTTTCTCACGCATGCGTATAACTCAACATCTGTTGAATATATTACGTCGTAATTACAGACTGAAACGCAACGTGATCCACCTTCAGTCTTCTTGGTTTTAATATCAGAATATTATATGACAATATAACAATCTCCCACTCCTTTTACGAATGCAACCCACTAGTGTTCCTCGACGCAATGTTCGAATATATGTATTTCAAACTAGTCAGGAAATACTGTTCCCGCCAATAATTTGTTCGGTCAAAAACAAAAGGAATTCCTCTAAGAAGGTTAATATAGAATTATGCGATTTTATGAGTGGTCACTCTACGAGTAAGACTCGATCAAAGATTTGCCTTTACAACGACCATTTATGTAGATTGCATTCTCCAGTTATGTCTGTGGCTAGAGCGGTGATGTCATGGCATCCCTAGGCAGAAGGCTTCCCAGACAGAAGTCAACGGTCAAAGTGGGGGGTCCCTCCAATCAATCTATTAGATGCCCACAACACCTTTTTTACAAAATTCGTTCTATGTCTTAGTTTCATGTATCATGTGGGCATTAGAGACAATCGCTTCTAATAAAAAGCAGTTCAAATTTGTTTACGTCACTGTACGTCAATGTAACTGTTGTCTATTTTTCATTATTTCATAGCAAATGTTCGTCTGCCTGTTTTTTTTTTTTTATTTATATCTCTGGATAAATTCTTTGACAGAGATTATATTTCATCGCAATACCAGAAGCACCAGCTAAACAGATACCTACTCGCACACCCCCACTAGGACGGTGTATGGCACAAGGTCAAGCATAACAGGGAAGTTCATTGGATTAAGGATAACAAGTGCTCAATCTTCTTCAACATTTCTCCTTCGGAAATGCAATTAATTCGTGCCACAGAAGGCGAGGTATTTTCTGAGAGGACAATTTCCTGGTGCTCAAGCAATTTATATAATTTTAACCTCCATTACGTTCTGGCTGATGTAAGAAGTAGGTGCATACACTGGAACGGAAGAATGCAAAGGTTGTTTAAAGTGTGTTAGTAGCCAATACGTACGAGAACTAGGGAATAAATTACTGAAGTCCCCCTGTTTTGGGGAACACCTCAGTCCTCAGATAATGACCGTAGTTCTCTACCAAAGTAGAAGGTTAGCCTTGTGAGACTGCCCCTCTCCGGATCGGGCACATAATATGTGATTTAAACACCCTGCTGGATTACTGTGCAATATCAATACTCCTATAAAGTAGTGTATACTGGCCAATTTCCTCACAGATGAAGATGATACTTAAAGCAACAGAGATATTACTCTACAGGAGGATGCTGAGAATAATAGGAACGGAACATGAGAACAAAGAGAAGTTTTAAGGAAAATGGAAAAAAGATAACCTAATTTCAGAGACAGTTAAGATCTCTGAAACACATAATGAGGAAAGGTGGAGACACGGTGGAGTAATGGATAGCGGCTCGGATTGAGGAAACGGGGAGCCGAGTTCGAATTCCAGTCAAATCCATTACATCCATTTACGTGCTAATACTCTTGGGGAAAGTATGAATCCTCTTCTTCTACATCCAGCTATGGTTAAATAACAGGACCGAGTTCTATAGCCTTGGATCTCAACTGGTCTACCGCAGAAAGAAACGGCAACCTACTGCGGGAAAACAATCTGCCTTGTCTGTCATGTATCGAAAGGTACATGATCGCCTAAGCATGTATCACGCATGGCACATAACTGAATGAAGAAAGAGGTATTAACATCTACATGTTTTGTCTTAAGATGGGCTAGAGTGAATATCTATTTCAGTACCTCAAATTTGCTTGTCTCTTGCCTGACATGTTAGGGATGTTATCTAGGTGCAACTCATGGCCAGAAGTAGTGAGCGCGTATCATGGGCGGGTGTTGATAGGGTTGTTTTTTGTAGTTTGGGTCAACCAAGACGACTGGGGAATTAGATATAGATGCTTCGGGTTACCTGACCTAAAAGTATTCCTAGTTTGGGCCCACCTGGAGGTTATACTTTACTTTTAGCAAAACCTATCAGCATACTGAGTACATTTGACTGTGATGCATGTATTTGGTATACACTTATCAGACTAGATGGCAGGGAGAGGAAGCATATTGAATGCCAGAAGGACATAATGAAGACAAAAAAAAGGCTTAGTGAAAAAGGGAGTAACCTAGATAACGAGTTTATATAAATGGATAACTGAACAGAGGCAGAGTCAAGAAGCAAATATTACTTAGACCAGTGCAGCGCGCCTCTAGTTGCGGCGGAAGAGGATAGCAGGGGAAGCGGAAGAGGATAGCAGGTGAGGCGGAAGAGGATAGCAGGGGAAGCGGAAGAGGATAGCAGGTGAGGCGGAAGAGGATAGCAGGGGAAGCGGAAGAGGGATAGGCGGAAGAGGATAGCAGGGCGGAAGAGGATAGCAGGTGAGGCGGAAGAGGATAGCAGGGGAAGCGGAAGAAGAAGGATAGCAGGTGAGACGAAAGAGGGTAGCAGGTGAGGCGGAAGAGGATAGGAGGTGAGGCAGAAGAGGATAGCAGGTGAGGCGGAAGAGGATAGGAGGTGAGGCGGAAGAGGATAGTAGGTGAGGTGGAAGAGGTTAGCAGCTGACGCGGAAGAGGATAGCAGGTGAAGCGGGAGAGGATAGCAGGTGAGGCGGAAGAGGATAGCAGTTGAGGTGGAAGTGGATAGCAGGTGAGGCGAAAGAGGATAGCAGGTGAGGCGGAATGATTGAAAGACAATCAAAGATTTAGAAACAGTTCCAAAACATTCATATGCCAAAAATAAATATAATTTCAATATTTAAAATATTATTATGGAATTATTGTAATTGCATCCCGGTATAAATAGTTATAAATAATTATTGACCGATTTTATCCTTGTGATATTTTTGCATTGTATCAAGTATTAAGAACATATTAAATAGGGTCAGTAAATTGAAGGAGAGAGTTATCAATGATAATATTCTCTCTTTAACGCACTCTCTTTTTTTTAAATTTGTAAATGTACTTTTTATCACATAAAAGTTGGTGAGGCGCGAGCAAATTTATGTACTGTTGGCGTTAACGGGTGGATAGTTTAACTGAATATATGGTGATGAAATCCAAAAAGAGGTTGTGGCAGGAAAATCTAGCCGATTTTAGAATATACAATGTGCGATGGATAAATTGTCGTCTAAATTACACAAAAATGAAAATAATACTGACTTCTCATTTTAACAGATATATTTACCAAAATTACACAAAAATACCTTTAAATACTGAAGAGTAAATTTATTCAACCACGGCCTCTAGACGACTTCAGAATCTCCTGCAACACTTCTGGACGGTCTTCTCATTTAAGTTGGTGAATGCTGCCAGAGTCGTTGTCTTCAGTTCATCTTTGGTGTTACAAGGAGGTTTGGTGGTCTCTCGCTCAACTGACACCCACTAGACATAATAATCAAGAGGGTTGCAATCTAGGAAGTTGGGTGGTCAGGTGTGATGTGGTCGCAGAAATTGTATGACAGCCATGACTGATTGTGTGGCATGATGCAGAGTCCTGTTGACAGACATTCAGCAGCCTCTTGACCCAGGGCAGCACTACTTCCTGAAGGCACTTGATGTAGGACTCCGTGTTGAACGTGAGGCCCTGTGGGAAAATGAATGGAGGCATAATGTCACCATCACTAGTAATCATTCCAAATACCTTCGTAATCACCATTAGACTCATCCGACTCTTTCCGAATCCTCTGCATTGTCGTCAGATTGGCATCCAAACACTGTGAAATGTTCGTATTGGAGATTCCGGTGCGAATGCCAAGAAGTACAGCATGCCGTTTCCAAATTTCTGGCGAGGTGAACTGCCTTATGATGCTCTTTTTCTCGCAGACGGTTCCCAAATGACCCTACTATAATGTGCAGTCGACAAAAGCAAAAACAACGCGTATGCGCAAAAAAATTATAAATAAAAAATAGTAACAATTTACCCATCACATGCTGTAGAATGTGAATTAACTGTCGTCTGCATTATTTGAATCATTAAATCCCTTTGGGTATTGATGGTATGTAGTATTTTGTATTATGGAATAAAAGATGAAGACGAGAAATGTAACAATGTTGTTAGTGTCTAGACTGAGTGATGGAGAAATATTTGTTTTGTACATCTGACCAAACAAGAAACAAATGCTGAAAATTCAACAACAATCACAAATTTCAAAACAGTAATAAATGCATTTAAACTAAAACTTTGTAAATATATATATATATATATATTTTATGAAAATCTTCTGAAAAATAATCAAAAAGTCATTGAATGTTAAACCGAGTGCATTTTTCCCAGAAATCTCTTATGCATATTTTTAGAGACAGCATTATCAACATCATAATAATCAACAACCCAATTATAATCATCATCATAATAATCACCATCATAATACTCAACAACGGAATTACAATCATCATTATCATTTTTCGAATCGTTTTATCTTCGGGGATTTATTGTTTAAATGAAACTTCATCGGGAGTACGGCAAGGAAGAAATGAGAGCCCCAGTCTATTTAATCATTTCCTAGGCTATCCCTGCCCAATTACAAACACAAATGTAAACATATGTCACTGATTATTTAAACATTTAATAGTACATCCCAAACGGCTTTACTAATACAAGACAACGATGCTGCTTTCCCATTCAATGCCAATGTGCTGATGATGAGAGGGACGATACTGATTCAGGGTTGGGAGACACCTCGGCGTGGTACAATGGTTAGCAAGCTTGTCTTGCTAGAAAAATTCCAACTGAGTATTGGAGGGCCCGATACTTTCGGCCTTGTACCACATTTAAGCCGCGCTTAGAAAATCATTTTAATCATGGTTGGGATAGGAATGATATTGAACAGAATATCAACCAACTCTAAGAAATTTTTCAAGAAAAAGGATACCTTTTCAAAATAGAAACTATGAACTAGAATTAGAATGAAAACAGTTTTGGTACGTACCCGGAATCTATAATAAAATTCAGTATGTGGATTAGTAAATATCAAATATTTCAAATACCTCGGTGTATGAATCAGTTATAACAAAATTTAGTATAGGAGACAAGGAAATTGGATATAGAATATGCTGCCCTAGTTGCTAAAAAAACATTGACTTGAAAACTCGGACATGTTCTTAAAATAGCCTCGTCAAATCGAGACTTTCGTTAGAATCTCAAACATGGCACCTAACTCGTTCTGAAATATCTAAAACTGCCAGCTATATACAACTAGTTTCTCTAATCAATGGTTAAAATGGCTTTTAAGGAGTGAAGTCTGTAGGTCTTGGCGAAGAACATTCTTCTTCGAATCTTGTGAATTGACGCTACAGAATCACAAACAAGGAACTTCCCAAATAACAGCAACCGTATCACTTGAGGATTTTCAACAACAGCAACTAAAATGGATATTGCATGTGACTCTAAGAGAAAATAATGACATAATCAAGATATTGATATGCCATAATAATTCAAATAAAAAGTTAAGAAGTAAACCCCATCAATACTGGAAAGAGCGATAACAGCTACTGGACTTTTAAGACCTGTTTTCCTAAAAAGTTGTTTCATGAGAAAGATTTTATACATTTCAACGGACAGTACTATGGGCTCTTCAGTCAATGAATGTCGGATATTTCCATATAACGAAAGGACTAATAATATCATTACCATTACAACCACTATTATAACGACTGCTACTTTAATTGCACATATATATATATATATATATATATATATATATATATATATATAGAGAGAGAGAGAGAGAGAGAGAGATTCTAAATTATTTGGTTTAAGATATGTTTTTTTCGCTACACAGTTCTAACCATGTTTCAAAAATGGAAGCTGAAAGCTGCGAACTTAATTTTGTAATTAAATTAAAGACATTAGTTCCATTTCATCCTCAAGCGAATATTAATGCTCTGTAAATTTACATTGAGCACTATTTTGTAAAAATAAAATATCTATAAGAACACCGGATTATATATCTTACTGTTCTTTCTTTTATATATATATATATATATATATATATATATATTAGATTTCACCCCAAGGCAACATTTCTAAGGAGAAAGAACAAAAGAAGAGTAATCAAGAGGACAGTAGATAACGATTGACATTGCAGATTGGCTGGAAATCATGGAGTTGGAAGGGAGTTCCACAAGCGAGAAGTGCGGAAAAATAAACTTTTGGAATAGAATTTACGGATTACATCCACAGCCAAGTCAACTGTATATTGGTGAGGCCTGATCGCCATTCTATTACTACACTTACATTCAATGAGTGTAGACACCATAGCGAAGAGCTCATGTGAACAATTAGCATAAAAGTATTTATACAAAAGGAACGGCAGTGGGAAAGTGACTGAAGCCGAAACGACAGAACAGAGCCAACAAAGATACTGATTCTTCTTGGGATTTTATCAAGTAGCTCTAGTTAAATAGCAGGAGCACCGAACCATATATAGCAAAAATATTTTAAGCATGGACGAATGATAAACTTATAGATATGTAAGATAGGAATAATGGATATCGACTCGGATTGAGAAATCGGAGAGCCGAGTTCGAATTCCACTCAAATCCATTATATTCACCAACATGCTAATACCCTAAGGAAAAGTATTAATGCTCTTCTTCTCCCTCCAGCTATGGGTAAATAGCAGAACAGACTGAGTTCTACTGCAGAAAGAAATGGAAACCTACTGCGGGAAAAAAAAATCTGCCTCGAAAGATACATGAACGCCTAAGCGTGTATCACTGATTGACTGACGATAGATTCTGGAGAAAAAAATTATCTAGCACGACACAGTGAACCATCTTTCTTAGCAGCTGACCTATCAATGGATTTAATATAGTCTTTCCATTTCATATCAGTCGAGAAGGTTATCCCAAGAAGGCGCAACGAGTGACTCTCCTGGAGGTAAGCATCCGCCATGTTGATGGAGGGCAGAGAGCGGTCTCTCAGATGATTAATAGAGAGCAATTTAAATTTGGAAGCGTTCTTACATGAATATGAAACGAAAACAATGACTGGACATGATAAGATTGTGTTGTGCCAATATTTATCTATACAATTATTATCGATAATACTATTATAGTTATTTAAGTATGCAACAGTCCTCTACAATTATAAAGAGATAAAGGAAAAGAATGGTAAATGATAGTATGCAGTTGAAAAATATTCACACATTCCTTATGGCATTTTCACAAGTGTGACTTAGTTCACGCTCTTAGAGGAAGATAAAGAGAAGATACAGCCAACGGATGAAAGAAGAGCAGATGAAATAATGGAAAACATCATTTGTCAACACCCGTGAAATTTCCACAGGTCCCGTTATACTAAGAGCCTTCATCGATTCTTAGTTGATTACTTCCTCAGCATTTCTTTTCAGATCTGTGCGCGAACTGGTGAGCCCTATGCTAAAATTACACCAATAAATTAAACAGAGTTAATGTAACAAAGATACTGTTACGTGTTCAACGCCGGAAGTAACATGCGGTAGCACTAACCAAGCCGCTGCATCCGAACCGGGCTATCGAACCTGATGGGCTTCGGGTTACCGGTTTTGTTCCATGCATCAGTTCGAAAATAAACGTAACACACGAGACCCGAATTTGAACTCGATTCGTAGATTGTACTTTCTGCCCCGACACCCTTTATGCTATCTGCACATGGGGTAAGAGTTAATCTTACTACCCTCTTAAAATCATGACTGCCCTTGAACACTCCCCGTTCACATGGATGTTAACAGTGCTCCTAAAGGGATGCTGCCACCCACGTTGTGAATTTCTAATGGAGATATTAACCATATATAAAATATTTTTTATATATTGTTAGACAAAGTGATTAGAAAAATAATAATTTTAGAAATTTATTTAACCGTAACAATTCCAGATCTTCATGATACAAGTTTGCAGAGAAATTCATGAAGTTTATTAAATTACGCTCAAATTCTTCAGATACTGATAGTCTCCCAGCACTTTTATCGTTATACAAACATGCTATTTCTAATATCTTGTACCAATCGTAAACGGACTGTTTTTCTACTATTTCTCAACCAATGTCAGGCTCAAGAGGAAACTAGTGGAACTCAGAAATGTGGCTCGTCTGAGCACTTACCATGAAAATAGTGATAGAGCAATGAGAGATTTGCGACATTTCGTATGTGAGAAAGTGGCTGTAGGGTGGGAAATAATTTGTCACCCACGAGGACGTGGAGAAGCTTTTTAGACCCTATCGAGATAGCGAAATGAAGACTGGACACCTTCTGTTCATATATGGCAACAGGACTCCAATTTAGATCTGATCTAGCTCTTGTAAAGATAGAAAATAGCAGGAGGAGCCAGTTACTTACTGAAGCGGAAGAGAGAACTAACCATTTTTCAAACATCGTAAGCGATGGGTCGTATGTTCCACATGAGGTCTTTGTTAAATTTAAATCCCAATAGGCTCTTCTCTTGATTGTCTATAGTTCAGTGTCTCAATAACATAACTTGCAGCATAGTTTACCAAATGCCTACTGACGATGGAAAAACTGATGGCGCCGTTAACCTTACTAAACCACTGTCAGATGTACGACATTTATGTTGCTATAATAAACATCAAGAATTTATCTATAAAACTGAATTGTGTATATCACTCTATATACACTGACGTGCCAAAACTCGGTGAATATATGTTTAGTATCGTGTAGGATCCCATCTAGCCTAACGAAGTTCAGCAACTCGATGTAGCATCAATACCAAAAGTGATCAGAATACATTTGTAGAAATTTGGGACCAAGCCATCACGACACATTTCCCTGGCATTTTTAGATGCTTGCGAAATGATTGAACTAATACCAGGCAAATATGGGGGCATTTGTTGGGAGTCTCCGGAATGCTTCTGAAACCAATTCTGAGAAACTTAGTTCAGATGACACAGTACATTATCCAGTTTGAATAACACATGGCTGCTGGGTAACACAAAGTCTATGAATGAGTGTGAATGGTCACAAAAGAATGCAGCGTACTGGTCAATGACGTTTTTTTGGTGGATCAGCAGATCCAATATGTGCCACAAACTCACACCATTATTTTACCTTAACCAACTTGCACAATGCCTTGTTGAAAACCGAGATTCACGGCTATACAGTGTTTACGCCACAGTCGAATCATATCATCGACCATTGCACTCTTCAAGTTTGGCAGTAATTTATAGTAAAGTATACAACGCAGGACGATAAGTTTATACCAAGCACATGCATCACAGCCAAATATCTGCCAGACGCTGAAAGGTTTTGATAAAAGCAAAGACGAATCTTGCTGGTGAGTCCAAATTAGAAACAACTTCAGGTCAACCATGATGCGTGCTCACTACTCCTGCTCGTGAACAGCTCCAAGGTGATATACCTGACATGTCTAGCAAGTGGCAAGCAAACTGTGGTACTGAACGGGATATTTACTTTATTTCATCTTAAGGTAAAACATGTAGAGTTTAATACCACCAATCAGTTAATATTAGAAACCATACGAGCCATGCCTGTTATAGCATAAGGAAATATATTATTATTATTATTATTATTTTATTGACTTTGCATATTCACGTTAGATGACTGGCACCTGTCGCTGGAAATGTCGGGCAGAAAGTCTTCTCAAAATATCCAACGTTTTTATCTTTAGCCTGGCTGACCAAAAGTTATGTCGGTGTTAATATTCCTTAACAGTATTTTATATAATCTTATGATGATCGAAGAAATCATGAACGCACAATTTTTAAAAATTGTATGTCTTATGGTGATTTTCTAAGGCCGAATGAGTGGAGCGCCCAGTGAATATCGAACTCATTACTCAGTCGTAATAGATCTAGCGAGACAAGCCTGCTAACCATTACACCACGTCGAGATGCCCTAATGATTTTCTAAGTGTAGCTTAGATGTGACACAAGGCCGAATGAGTGGAGCACTTAGTGAGGATCGAACTCATTACTTAGTCGTAATTGATCTAGCAATACTAGCTTGAGAACCATTACACCACATCCAAATACTCAAATCGTATATCTTATGATTATTGTTCTTGTTGTCACTGTTGTTGTAGCTGTGGTAGTACTGGTAGTTGAGGTAATCATTCTTAACCTAGTGGTCGAGTGGTTGCAACGTTTGCGTTCGAACAATTAAACCGGGTTCGAATCTGAACATGATCGATCTTTCAAAGTGATTTCTTACTAATATCGGCTAGGGGAAACGATCCGTGGTAAGTGCCTGACAAGCGTACTATGGTTCGATCTAAGCCGTGTGATTGAATATTGGTTGATGAGACTGTTCGGAAGCCGTCGATAGTCGTTCTAGCACCAAGTCGCAAGTCATTGAAATCGAAGTTTTGCTCAACTACTGCATCACGCTATATTGTGCGCTCTCTACCAGAAACTGTAACAAAAGCCCGCTCAGCATAGCTGCAATTTAAAACACAGGTTGGCTCTGTGGGTCTTGAAGAAGCACAAATGGGCATGATCATTGATCATGTGGAAAGAGGGAAAAATACACTTCTTGGTTTCAGTGAGAAAAAGAAAAAAAGGGAATATAGATGTGCTTAACGGCTATTACTGTGAAATGGAAAAAAGTTGTTAATTTCAGATATTTTCATTTGTACCCACTTCTCAAAATGACGATTAGCATTCATATTAATTTGCAATATTTTGTCAAAGTTGTTAAGCTGAAATATTTAACGAAGCGATATGGGAATTTCTACGAATACTTTATTATCGAAGAACTCGCCATGAGCTGACTCAATCATTAACTTAAGATTCATCAGAATATTAAAATATGAAATTCGCGAAATTTTCACGGGTTAAAACTAATTATTATTATTATTATTATTATTATTATTATTATTATTATTATTATTGGTGTTGTTGTCGTTGTATTGTTGTTGTTGCAGTATATAAATGGCGGTTTAATGCCTCGCAGAAGTTATCGTGACAATAAATTCAAGTTACAAATTTATTTCTTAGTCGCTTGACAACAAAGAGCGCCACTCTCATAACACACCTTTTCAGGCTATATATCCCAAAATACATTTGTAATTATAACCGGAAGGATGGAGTATTTTCTTCCTCACTCCAGCCCGAAGCTCTTTCTACTAAAATCCTATCTATTCCGTAATTAAGTCGTATTCTTCATGCAGTCATTCTAAATAATTGTCTGAGAGATTTTCAATTTGACGGCCACCAATGAGATACACCAACAGGCGATGCTCGCTGACCAGTTTACACAGACGCTGTAACTCTGCGTAAAAACAGGAATGGAATTCTTTAACGAATAAAGCTGTAAAAGAGACATTCGGAATGGAGGGAAAATTGGGAAAACAGCGAGACAAGAACCACTCTTTTTCCATGTTTTCTATCTTTTTTTCTTTTTTTTCCCTCTTGATGTTTTTCGATAAATAATCTTCCGCGTGGAAATCTAATCCATAATTCAGGTCTAAAGCCATTTCATAAGCCTAGTTTTAAGGCGCTATGCCACTTCATACGTATATAGTGTTTTCCAATCAGGTAACGCTTGTTTTGCCATGAGGTAGTGTTTCCGTATTTACAACATTATAATGGTTAGTAGACCGCACAAAATACAGTCTTTGTACTGTTTTCAGTTTCTCTCGCTATTATATCTTCTTAAATCTGAGAAGACTGAATTGAACGTGAACGTATGAAACTATCAACTATTTGTGCATTTCATACTTATTATGTGTATCCAAATATATCTTGACTATTCTGGAAAATGTCTATAGCTATCCGAAGTATCAATATATTTATTTGGTTTTAGGTATTCTTAGATATTGCCTTCGTTTACATTCTCTTCTTTTTGCCTCAGTACAAAGATGACGATATATGCGTGTATATATGAACATGTGTCAGAATGTTCGGAGCCGTTCATCAATAAACTTGTATCTGGGTTTACTTATTAATCGAAACCCAGATTTTATATTTTATATGCATTATCTATCTACTCATATACATACTGATCTGTATGTTTGTATAGAAATATTTTTCTACACATATCTATATATCTATATCTATATCTATCTATCTATCTATCTATATATATATATATATATATATATATATATATATATATATATATATATGTCAGATATTGTTCAATCTTATAGGTACAGAATGCTTTTGCCATGTGTAAACGTAGATAGATAGAAAGAAAGAAAATGAAATAGATAGATAGATAGATAGATAGATAGATAGATAGATAGATAGATAGATAGACATGAAATGAAATGAAATGACTGAGATAGATAGATAGATAGATAGATAGATAGATAGATAGATGGAACTATTTCCCATCTGGGCCAAAGTTCTTTGAGATTTATACGCTTTGGAATGGCGATTTTCAAGGCAAGCAAAACAAGCTCTCTTCCCTTTTCTATTTTGGACAGTTTCTGGGCTATATACACACACATACAAATATATATATATATATATATATATATATATATATATATATATATATATGACCTGACGATTACATTTAGCCTCAATGTTCACTTATATCTTTACATACGCTCTATCCGATAAAAAGCACTTTAACTCATAAATATAGCATACCTTAAAATTATATTTTATCACACACATTCACATACACACACACTCACATACACACACACATATACATATATATGTGTGTGTGTTTTATATATATATATATATATATATATATATATATATATATATATATATATATATATATATATATATATATATATATATATATATATATATATATACACACATATATATAACAAGCAATATCAACAACCAATAATCCGTCTAAAGAGAGCGTCCTATAATCGTTACACTGAGATTCCCGCTGAAGAAATATACAACCCCATGTAAAAATAGATTGTCACGCAGTAGGGGCGGATATAAAATATCAGCAAAGAAAAAACTCTAGATGAACTAACGTAGTCCGGCCAATCTTACAAAAAAAAATCGTTGTGGTAGCATACCTCACTCTGGTGGAAGATGACACAATAAATATTTATTGATATTTATTTACATGTTCATATTTACTCTCAAACTCCAATCGCTTATTTAATAATCTTTCATCATATTCAGCTTCAAAATTGCAAAATTTTCCACAAAACGAATCTTACATTTGTCCTTAATATGTCTTTATGGTTTTCTCCTTTTAAAATTTTCCAGGCAATTTCATTTATTTCTCTTTAGTCTTGCAGTAATAAATTGATAACACGGAAGTATTCCTATATCTCCTAATACTTAAACTTAATTTGAGGTTATAAAACCTTATTTTCCAATTGTTTTTCTCCTTAGACCTTACTATGCTTCCACACCACTTCTATTTTACCCTTGTAAACTATATTACTAATCAAGCAATTTCTATTTATAGGGGCAGTTGCTTTTCATCTTACAATTACAAGGAAGTTACTACATATCAGCACTAATTTTACAGAGAATTTTTTTATTATGGTCATTATTTTTGCTGCATATTTTTACAGGAACATTCACTTATGATTATGTTAATTAAATAGTTTTTTTTTTTTCCCTCGTTTCTGGCCACATTACTGGTTTTCAGGAGTTTGAACATAAATTTTCCAATGTGTTCTGAGCGATAAAATGAATAATGAAAACTTAAATAAAGAAATTCTGCTGGTCTTTAACCAAATCTTAATACTCACACACACACACACACACACACACACACACATACACGCACACACACATATATATATATTGAACAAAAAAATATTGAGAAATTAAAAAATTTAAATTTTCAGACACATTGGGTTGTAAGCAAATATATGGATATAGATCCGACAGTATGAGGAAAAATATATTAGACCGAAACGTCCGACGTTGACATTATATTAACATTAAAACAGCATAATTGCATATTTTTGTTTTGTTTCTCAGTATATTTTTCCTCACACTGGGTTGTATAGTAATGTTTTTGCTTTATTTCAATTAGATTCCTTGACTAGTTTGGCCATCATCAGGAGAAATATTCTGCTCGTTAGTATAGTAAATTACAAATATATATATATATATATATATATATATATATATATATATATATATATATATATATATATATAGAGAGAGAGAGTGAGAGAGGGATTAAAATAAAATAAAATAAAAATGCTAAATTATAATAATAGTAAATAAAATACGCAAAATTATATACTTTAACGTATATCAAATAAAACAGAATTTACTGCCAATAAAGTGCTCATTATAAGACTAGAGCGATAATTATAATAAAAATAGAAATAAAAAACATTCACAACTTATCGAAGGTCAACTCAAACTTTCGTAATTGCTCTATCACTCATCATATATAGTATACTTCAACTTTCTTGGAAATACTTAACAACAAAAGTGATAAAAACATAAATGAAAAGAAGAAACTAAATGAAATTGACTAGTCTATATACCCAAACGCATATTATAAAAATAAAATTGATACTTTATAGTTTAAAATCTTTAAACGTCCCTCTCCATCGTGGGCATTTCAAATTTCATCGACATAAACATCACTTTAGTCTGATGATATCCTAAAGAACCAAACGCGTGACCCGAAAAAAAATTTTCCAGTTTGTCATTAATTTTCTTAACAGATATATATATATATATATATATATATATATATATATATATATATATATATATATATATATATATATATAATAAGTATATAATTGGTATATACGGAATGAATTCCAATAACTACTAGGCATTCAACATCATCACTTGATAAGACACCAGGTGTGTTGAAACAAAATGGCTATTTTGTTGTGATTTTATAACATATTTATGTTATAAATTTTTTTTTTTAATTTATATATATATATATATATATATATATATATATATATATATATATATATATATGAATTATTGTATATACATAGTTCTAAAGGTATTATGTTAATTTAAAAAGGCTAAATATATGCAAATTTATTATTGCAATTTATTTTTATTTCCACCCATAAATTTAAGTACACTCTACAGGGATATTAATATTCACTTTCATAATTTCTTGTAGGGAAGCAAAAGGTGATTATTACCTTATGTGACGGAGTAATCTACTAATTATAGCTTAGATGTGGCACAAGTATGGAGCGCCCAGTATGAATCGAACTCGCTAATCAGTCGTAATTTATCTAGCGAGACAAGCTTGCTATTGCAACATGTCGAAGCGCTCATTGTGCTGAAGTACAAGTCGATCCCAAAGCAAGTGTTAATTGAAATTTATTCCAATCTTTGTCGAACAAACTCTCCAAAATAACGTAGCACTGACCCATTAGACGAGTGTTTCTCGACCGGTGTTCCTCAGAACCCTAGGGCTTCACTAGAAGTTGCTAGGATTTCCCCGAGAAATAGTGACAAAAAGCATTTTTGTGTAATTTTTGTTTAATTTTATATTCGTAATTTTACTATAGACGTACGGCAAATTGTTGGAAAACCTTGGTTATTATAATAAAGACTTAAACCTCTTATATTATTTAAAATTATAATAATTATAGGGAATATATTTAGCGATGTCTATATGGCATCAGTGTGAAACCGCCTCCACTCATTAGTGAACAGGATCTGTACGTGATGGATTCGTGTTGACCTTATGGCGGGCAGTAACAATGAGCTGCAAAACTTTTCATGCAGGGGTTTCCTGAGACTATTTCAAGGGTGATAAATCGAACTCATTAATCAGTTGTAATTTATCTAGCGAGACAAGCTTGCTATTGCACCATGTCGAAGCGCTCAATGTGCTGGAGTACGAGTCGATCACAAAGCAAGTGTTAATTGGAATTTATTCCAATCTTTGTCGAAGAAACTCTCCAAAATAACGTAGCACTGACCCATTAGACGAGTGTTTCTCGACCGGTGTTCCTCAGAAGCAACATCAGCTTCCAAACCAATTTCAAGTTCTAGAAATCACTGATTGTATCTATGCTCCTCTACGTGTGTGACATTTGGACACTGCTGGTTGAGGCAGGCAAAAAATCCAGGCGTTCGAGAAAAAAGGCTTCAAAAAGCTCCTCCGCAAAAACAAAGACTTCAAAAAGAGCAAAAGGTCAAAAGCCTCGGGACCCGACAGGAATCTCGCCTCGCCACTATTAATCGTCAGAAGATGGCATGGTTTGGTCACGTCACACAGCATAACAGATTCTGCAAGATCATCATGCAAAGCACAACTGAAGGCGGACGCAAGCGTGTACAGCAACGCAAGAACTGGTCATACGACATCAAATAATGGACGGACATAGCAATGATGGAACACCACCAACAGAGCATCCTGGGGGAGGTTCTCTGTTTCTTCTGCTCTTAGCTCAACCCCGACGATTTGAAACAGACAACGGACTGATAATGATGATAATGATAATGATGATGATGACTAGAGAAATGCTTTATGGTATATATACAATATTTTCTTTAAAGCGCTATTATTTCTTTTTAGATTTCGTATTACTGAAATCGAACTATTTTTATTGTTAAAATTCGAACTCGGCTCTCAGTTATGCAATTATTGAACAATAAAGTTCATGCCACTTTGACAGAAAATTTACCAGTAAAAAAGAATTCGCTTATCACCATATTTGTATAAGAACGCACAATTGTAAAATTTAAATTCAAACTCAGCGTTGCGTCAGCACGCTCCAAAAACAATAACTCATTTCTAATAGCATTTTTCGGATTACAACAATACATATATTTTCGTTGTCCTCTTATTACTGAGAGTAAAAACAAGAACAACATCTATTCCATACCTGAGGATGTCTGTATGAACAAACGAAAGCTTGTAAAAATAAGAACTCATGCAACAGAAATTTATAGAAACAAGGATCTTTTCATGCATAAACAGGTTCGGGGTTTTTGTATATTATTTGAATTGTTCGCGACGATGGATTTCTCGCCAATTAAATCATTAACCTTTGTATTTGTTTTTTGTATGAATAATTCATGAATATATATATATATATATATATATGTGTGTGTGTGTGTGTGTGTGTGTGTGTGTGTGTGTGTGTGTGTGTGTGTGTTTTGTGTGTAGATTAAGTACGGGCAGATGGTTTCAGTGTCGTCGATTTCAAAATTAGTGACTTAATGTAGAGTTTTAAAACTTCTGGCCCAGTTTGTTAGGTTAACTTTTAGAAAAGCATTATCCTTCTATCTTACCGCAAATTAAAATCATAGGGTAGACTGGATTCTTTAGTCTTAGTAGGGCAACTTGTCTCGAAGAAACACAATTCAAACACCCGCCAAAAAGACTTGAGCTACCATGGCAAAATATACATTATTAGTCTCTTTGACTTACTGATGTTGACGTAGAAAACACACACACACAGGTATATATATATATATATATATATATATATATATATATATATATATATATATATATATATATATATATATATGTATGTATGTATGTATGTATGTATGATTGGAACATAAAATAGAGTCGTCGAAAATATAAGAGAGCTACTAAGTATATACAAATATACATACATATTATTCCTTTGCGGTAGCGTGACTCAGAGTTTCATGCACAACGCAATCATCAGGTGCTAAGTAGAGACTGACAGTTATATAATTTAAAATTTAATAAAAATACCTGGTTAACGCAATGCTATGGTAGTCCATATATTATACGGGGATTACTGGATTAAAAAAAATATTTAAAATAGACGGGATTTATAATTTATATCTAACGTAAACGGGGAGGAGTGGTTTTAAAAAATGTATTAAAATAAACGGACCTAGAACAACAAAAAATGAACAAATATTTTGTATTTAAGATACACGGGATTTATGCTTTATATTAAAATAAATGGGAATTAAAGATTGCGTCGTACATAAAACCCCGAGACGTACTACCGGTGAGTAATAATGTGTGTATATATATATATATATATATATATATATATATATATATGTGAATGTCAGTGTGTCACACTTTTTCAATTAAAGGGACACAACTCTCTAACATTCAATAGCTCATGTTACAGAACTTTTCGATTCCCAAGTTTTCATTACTGCAATTTATTTCGGCGATTTTTTGCGACGAAATTTTTTGTACGATAACAATTTTTATAACTTGGGAATAAATTTGGGAATAATCGAAATTAATTGCGTAGTCCAGCGAAAGTCATCCTTGAAAGAAAAATAACTGCGTGTACGGAAAGTAAGGACCTACGCACATCAAGTTTTCTTTAAATTAAGTGTCGGCAGAAGAATTATCGTTGGACTTTTAAACGTTAAGCTTAGATATTAATGCAATACTTAAATGCAGCGATTAATTTTGAGTGCCGTAATTTATTGTTGCCTATCGCATGCGGCAACAATATGCCTCGCAAAAAGAAATCCATGCCAAAAAAGGACCAGATTGCAATCAAAAGAGTCAAGGCTGCAGTGAGGAAAAAAATGCCGTGCAAATGAAAAGCCAGATCAACAGCAGCAAGAAGAGCTTTCTGATGCTGGGAATATGCAAAGGCTTAGTGGTTCTCAAACTTCTTGAACAAGCCGAAGGCCTAATCAAGACCCTTCCGCATGAGATAGCTTAAATGCCGCCGATAGAGGGCGACTTTTGCTATACATATATATATATATATATATATATATATATATATATATATATATATATATATATGTGTGTGTGTGTGTGTGTGTGAATAGATAGATATTGGTAAACAACCGCTTTCACACACACACACATATATGAGCGCTCAGCATTCATTCAGGGCTCATGGTTGTATATACATTTATTTTTATTTCTTCTCTTTTTATTTTTCTCCGACGTTGCATCACTTCCTTCTGAACTTCAGCTAACTTACCTGCGTCGTCATTTTTCCGTACGTAAGCAAACAACGAAAGCAATATAATTCATTTTGTCAATATGTTATATTTTTTCAATTCTAAAATTTTACGAGAAATATATTTGCAAAAACAATCATAGAATTTGCCCAAATGTACACTTTTTCTTCTGTGTGTGGTCTGTCTCCGCTAATTTAATTATTTAAACTTGCCAACAAAGCAGTCGCCATTTTTTTTTTTTTTTTGACTTCAGATTTTCTTTCTTGGATTCATTCTTTTCCTGTTTTAGTTTTTCTTTATGCTGCCCTTTTATTTCTTACTTTCTCTATTGATATATCTGCATTCATTTTCTATCTTCTGCTTTCATGATGAAATTACGTAGCAGCACTTGTTAAGTGAGCCAAAAAACAGAGAAACTTAAAGGATGTGTGGTTTAGGGCACTATCTCAAGTGCCTGTTAAGTACGTAACCACGAATTAACATTAAAAAAAAAGAAGAAATCGCTTTGTATTTCTAAATAGGCCAAACTAATTTTTTTCTTTTCTTATCGCGGTCAATCTAGTAATATCAACATATTCTTCCTTTTTTAATTTTTTTTCCCTTCATATTGTTTACTTTTTCTCTTTTCACATTTTTGTCTCTTCCTTTCTTTCATTCATTTCTTTTCTAGTGTTTTCCCCTTTTTCATTTCGCTCTTTCTCTCTCTCTCTCTTCTCTCTCTCTCAATTTTCTCATACTTTATCATTTCTCTTTTCATCTCTCTTTCTTTAGCATGTATTATTTTATTTTTCATGTTTCCTTCCGCTTCTCTTGTTGCTTGTCGTTTGTTTTCCTTATACAAATGTTCTTATTAACCAAATAAAATTTGTATAAATGTTTAATCTCATCTTATTATCTATCACATATTGTTTGCATTCATTTTTTTCTCTTCAAGTTATGCCCACTTATATGCATTCAAGTGCCAACAGGTGGCGTTGTACAAGAAAACCCGTATTTTTGCAGAAATAAATTTAACTACCATTTTCGCAATGCAGCCATATTTCTTTAGTTTAATTTCCCCTCCCCCGGTAGATGCGGAACACCTATCTTTTTTCGAGTGAGCTATTCGTATTTATTGTTGTGTCTGAATTAATGTATATTTGTGTATGCTTGGATGAATAATTTGTTTTAATTTATCCATGCCCCGCATTAATTTCGTTCAGTTAACTGATATTTCTGCCACAATTAAGGATTGCGGTTTTTTGGGGGTTTTTGTATTTTTATTTTTATTATTAACTCCATTTTGTTTAATTTCTTGTATATATAGTATTATTCACATTGTAAATATTCATTGGAATTTTTATTTTTAAATGTGATTATTTTATTCCACACCCACCACAGACAAATTGTACATGTGGGGACTAGTTAGAACTCATAGAGACTTTGGGGTATTAAGATGCTTGTAGTAGTAATGTTAAGTAAAAATGTGGTGTTTTGGTATAAGGGATACTGTAGTTTGTTTGGGTTAGTGGTTATGACTAGCTAAGTTTAAGATAAGACAGATGAAGACCAGTCTTTCCTATCTCCACTTCTAGCTTTGTGCCACATTTTTTTGTTTTATATTAGGTTGGTGCAAAAATAATGACGTAATAATATCTTTTTTTGACGTTAAAAAATACGTCAGAAAACGACATTATTACGTCATTATTTTTGCACCAACCTAATACAAAAATAAATATTTTCACAATTCAGCCATCTTGGCCAGAAATCGACAAGTGACATTTAGTCTTTGTTCGAATACGCGTAAATCTGGAATTCGTCGTTCGTCACGGTAATCACAAACCCCGAACTGCTTCCATTATTATGCAAATGCGTGCATATGCAGAAGAATAACACCCTTTTTTATCAATAATCACTTCAATTTTGTTCTTCTGAAATTAGCAATAACTAACTGGAATAAATAACCGAGAAATATATTTTGTATCACATGATCAACGACGTTTATTTTTTACACATGCAATTCCATATTCTTCTCATTACTCAGATCTAGTTTCTCTATTCTTAACATATTTTCTTATCTACAAATTCGTATGAATAAATACTCAATCTGCTTAAGATTATAAATGATAAAGTACGAATTAGTTCTGTTATATTCCATGCTAATAGGAATATATACTTGACAAGGACGGTGGATAAAATAATTAAAGGTTTATTGTAAAAATCAGTACAATAAGAATAAAGGTAACAGTTATGCCCAAGGTCATCGCAAGTCAATCCAGTAGTGAGTGCTACTATTGGAAGGTCGGTAGTTCTCGCGTAAGTCTGAGTCGTACTCAACAGATACCAGCTAGAAATATTTACCAGACTCCCCACGAGGTAGGATGTGGCACAAGGCTGAATTTAATGTGGGGCAATCCGAGCTCGTGGGTTCGGCCAAAAATTCCCCGTAACCCAGCATAAACGGATCTACCTCCCCGGACTAGACTCTGCCATTCGGCATAGCCTCGTCCGGGTTTGAAAACAGCTTAGAGCTGAGTAACAGATCCCAGCTAGTAGTTACTACCTATAGTGTAGTCATTCATGAGAGTGACAGGTTATTCCATTACATCAAGTCCCTTTCTGAATTTCTGGGATGAGAAGTTATCATTATTTACACTATTTACATACGGACTATTGTACTCATCTTTGCTGTTGTTATCATAACGTTTCCATTCTTGTGTCTTTCGGCCTTCGTCAGGTGTATGTCGATCAGGGGTAACACACAGGGAATTCTGAACTGAACCTTTTATTTAATCTACGGCAGTAGACTGTTCTCATTCCACTGCCCATGTTTAGGGATATCTTGTCTACTTCTTATTTGTGTACTGCTCAGTTATTGATGTTTCCACTTAGTCCAATTACACACTGCCTGGCCCAGGGATTGAACTCACAATTACTATGTCACCAAATACACCAACTAAAGTTTTAATCCCCTATAATATTGTCCCGTGGGACAATGTCAGTTCAATCCCTGGGCCGGGCAGACGCTAAGAAAAGTACTTCATAAAACATTAACTTGGCGTTTGACTAAAACATAATATCAGTGAAAGCGGCTTCGAAGAAAGAAAATATTATGTTTGTACATTGCCGAGTACACCAGTTCTTCGCCAGCTGTTTTGCTTGTATTTACGAAAAGCGGCCCTATAAATCAGTACTTTGATATTCAGGCCGTAGACAAGTGACATGTCCCGCTATGGTTTGTTAGTCAGGGTCACGCTGGTCTTGGCGATAGACCCCTTGATCTATAGCGATTCTCAAAAAGTAAAAGGCTAATCAGAGGAAGAGCTTAGAGTTTTTCTTTGCTGCGTGCCAAGCGATCCCTATCACCGCAACTTGTTATATCAACACTTTTACCCCACATTGTCCCAATCAATTAACTAGCACTCCCTTTCTGCTCCTTCCAGACCCCCTTCCATAAGTAAATGATTTTCTAACGGCGTTATCTTTTACTTCATTTCTTCCGTGTTTGCCTTCTTGCCAGATGGCTTACAACGATTTATTTTAATCTTCCTCCTTCATAGAAAAACACTTATTGCCAGTTGCTGGAGTCAATGACACCGTCTGGTTCGACAAACTGAAACTGAAGCTCTGGTTGTATTAATGTGCTCTTCATATATTCCCTTAGATTTCACTGATTTTCATATATTCCATCTTGCATACTTTGTTCGGATATTTCGTATCAGTTATTTTATCAGTTTTGCCAGAACGGAAATGACATATACGAAACTACTTACCGTGTCACACTCAAATAAACACTTCAATAAAAACTGTCTTACGATTTTTATTTTAATTTAATTCTATAATTCCCTTAACACTTAAATAATATTATCACAAACTATAATTTGAATTATATATATTCACCATTTTCAGTGGATATGCGCAATTGATTTTCTTACCATAACTCTTTTCTAAATAACTGCATTTCACTTTTATTTTAACACTTTCTTGAATATAGAAGTTTTCCTCTTATCTTTTCTCTTATATATATATATATATATATATATATATATATATATATATATATATATATATAATTATTTTTTTTAAATATATTATTCCATCACCACATAAGAGTTCTCATGTTTCAAAAACAGATGCTAAATCTTTAATTTCATTTGTAGAAATTAAGTTAAATGAAAGCAGCTAGTTCTGTTTCATCCTCAAGCGAATTTTGGAATAACTCATTTTGAAATTTACGGAGCTTTATAAGCATATTTTTCTATATACTTACATACACACACACATATACACATATATATATATTTTCTATATATACACACACACACACACACACACACACACACACACATATATATATATATATATATATACTTTCACACATATATATATATTTCTATATACTTACATGCACACACACTATATATATATATATATATATATATAATAAAATAGTAATAAAAAATAAATCAATAAAGTAAATTTACATTTATATATATATATATATATATATATATATATATATATATATATATATGAAGCAAACTTTAGAAGGAACCGGAAACCGAATCTTAGAGGAAAGAAAGGATAAACCTCAACTCCTGTTCAAAAGACCAGGGAGGAGTGTGAAGCTTTCTATTCAGAAGAGTAGGTAGCCTGAAAACTTTGTATGCAGAAATTTACATTGGGATCAAATCTTACGGAGCGAGGCGCGGTTCGCTCATGTCCAAAATCAAAAATTATAATTTGTGACAAATATGTAGAGGAAAAGGGTTGAAATATTAATGGTATTCGTTGAATTTAAGCAGTCATTTGTAAACTCTAAAAGTTTATGTTTCAGTAGCGTCTAATAATGACAGGGTCAAAAGGTATTCAAACCGATCATAGAGAAACCCCGCGTTTTGTTGATTGTTTTTTGTTTTTGGGGGTTTTTTGGGGGTTTTTTTTGTTATCGTTTAGCGGCATATCAACATCTGAATGGGTTATTTAATACCGAAATCTAAATATTTTGTACAAATTTTATTTTATTTTTGAAGGTACTAATTACTTAGTGATATAAGTCTTACTAGTTAGCCCATAACTGGGAGAGAAGTGGTGGAAAGTCGTGTTGTTGGTTTCTGCACACGCCTTTACCATCAAAATCAAATCAAATACGCAGTTAATCTGGCTGTTCCTTTATAATGAACTTCATTCATACGTCGAAAATGACGTTGGTTGGTTGATTCTTTTCCCACAGTGTATCAACCCCTTTTGCAGGTAATTTGAAGCTAGATGAATGAGTGAGTGTATATAACGAACCCATCTAGTATTGGAACTCGTCTCTCCAATTAGCAATTCCGACCCATTATGCATTACACCATCCGTACATCCAAGCTTACAGCACCTAGTATTCCCAAGCGATCACCCATCTTGGTATTGATTGATCTCGTCGATGCTTAACTTCGGTGATCGTTCCGATGTTTTCTTGCGCGTTCAAAATTTAAAATCGTATGAAAAATATAACTGTGGAAATCTTAATGAAAAAATCATCTTTGATTTCTCCCTCTATAAGTGTTTATGTCTGTGTGTGGATATGTGAGTGGGTGTCGCTCTCTCTCTCTCTCTCTCTCTCCCTTTCTCTCTCTCTCTCTCTCTCTCTCTCTCGCTCGCGTTCGCTCGCTCGCTTTCGTGTTCGAATCTCAGCATGGTCGAAAGTTAGATTTATTAAACTCAGAAGTGTTATTTCCCAATTTTTTATATCCATTTTTAAGATAGTGTTACTCATTTTCTGGATATGGGCTTTCATTATTTTTGCATACGAAAAGAAATGTTATCTGCTTTTTCAAAACTTTTATTACGTTTGAGATAACCTCGGTGGTTGCTTAATAAATGGTAATGGAAATTTAAATTTGACATTCGTGTGATCCTATTTTTGAACAGAATTGAGGTTAAATCTTCTGCTCAGAAAGTCTATTCACTGTGCCATACTAGACAATTTTTCTCACCAAAAACTGTTTTACACATTTATAAGTCTACCATTCGTCCAGATATTGAATATTGCTGGCACATCGGATCTGGGGATTCTGCGGTGTATTGAGAGATTCTTGATAAAATCCAAAGAAGAATCTATAAACTTTATTGACCCTGAGCAGGTTTCTCCGCTCCATTCACTTCACCACCGCCCTAACGTAGCTTTTCCGTGCCTTTTCTATAAATATTCTGCAGGTAATTGTTCTGATGATCTTTCCTCTTTGACACAGCGAATTATAAGGGGTTATACTAGATTTAAAGCTAGGCCTCATCTTTTCCAGTTGAAATGGATAGATGTAACCGTAAGTTCTATACTAACATTTCTCTTGCGCTTCTCGCTTCTGGCCTCTTGCTTTCCAGTCAAATTTTATTTTCAATAATTTAAATGTAATGTCAATCGTTATCTTTTATCTTCTTTATTCTTGTTATTCTATTGTTCTCTCTCCTTAATAATGTTTTTCTTTTTTCTCATATTCTTTCTCTCTCAGTAATCCATTTGCGTCTTAGTGGACTTATTGCCTTGCGAAATGATTTAAAAAATTACTTTTATTCCTTCTTGGAGCTGTTTCGACTTGAAGACAGACTGAAAATCATTGAGACATCTCATCTTCAGGAACTTTGTAAATAACTCCAAATATTTCTGTCCTATGCTAACTCACAAAAATGCTACAGGTCTTCCAAGCACTTCAAGGTTCTTACGAGGAATGGTGGCATTTTATTGACAGTTTTTTTTTTTTAATGTCTTTGTTCAGTGTGCATTCTGTGGTTGTTCGCGGTCTTCCGCGAAATGGGCTCCATTGCTCTTCTTAAAATAAAGCAGCATAGCTTTATAAGAAGGACTTTGCACATCTAATCACGGCACATGTTCAAATAATTTCCACCGTAATCGGAGTATAAAAAATGAGATCGGGTATGTTTTGCACCATTTGTATAAGTTGGAATTGGAGATGATGTGGGTCTATCTTTTACCAGTTAGATGTCTTAACGATTAGATTAGATGCTTTATGATGTTTTCTATAGATTGACAAGTTTTTATTCACCATTCCTTTTTCGTCATCACGTAACACAAAGGTTATGTCAATACTAGTTTTACGATCGCATTGTACAGATTCAATCGACGCTTTTTACTAATACACTCCCTTCAAATCTGTTGTAGCATAGCTACGGACGATAATTCACATAAATACAGTAGTAAATACTGTATGTTGGTCTGCAATTGGAGATTGGTCTCCAGTTGTGCTGGCCAAACTCTCTGCCCCTGGGCAGAGAGGATCCCCAGACGAAGCTATATCGAAGGGCAGTCTCGTCTCGGGTAATAGCTACCCGACCACGTTTTATATATTTTGGTTGAACCTACGGGCTCGGATACCCCAAATTAAATTCGGCCTTACTTCAAATTATTTATATCTGACTTCGTGGGCGGTTGGTAGATTTCTCCGCCCTTTTGTTTTTCTGTTTCCTTTCTCCAATACTGCTTGGTTTTATTGGCAGTATGTCATCAATTTTCTTCCCAAAGCGTTTTTCATTCAAACATATATAAATTCAATAATGGCTTCTTCAGTTTAGTGTTAATTGGGGAAATCCATGCAATGGAATAGCTAGAATTTAATTCTAAGGATTCAACACGAAGACGGGCGCCGTTATAGAGGAATTATTTTTATCAAATTCAGCGGCATTCGCCTTTTAAACGTTGTATTTCAAGTTAGTCAAGATCAATTCCATACTGCTAAGCATGAGTCTTTCAGTATGCTTAATTCTGTTCAATTCAAAGAGCAGTTTTTTTTTTAATTTGTTGCAGATGTACCACATGTACTTCAGTCATGACAAGAGTGGGTGTGTCTAAGGCAAAGTAGATCTATGGAGCCGATCTCTCTTTAGACTGTTTTTAAATTCAGAGTTTCCTTCTTCTAATCTGGTTGCCTCCCAAAACACGGTAAGGTTCACACAGTACAAGGTCCAGGAGCCGCTCAAGGTAGAGATATACAGAGTAAGAGGCACAGTTTATGCGAATATGTAGGGAAGATAACGGTTAATTTTAGGCTTGAACATGTTAAGATTGTAGCGATCGTGAAAACATCCTCCTGGGAGTCGGTTTCACAAAGAAGTGGTTCGCAGGAAGAAGCGGCTTGAGTGGAACTTATTTCTCATTATTAGAATACGGAGGCAATGAGGGCGGTTCGCTACAATGCGCGTCGTATGACGAGTCCTAGCCGTGAAGGTTTGAATTGGGGGAACTAAGGAATGCAGTCCGTCTGAGCACTTCCCATGGAAGTAGTGATATAGCAGTTAGAGGCTTGCTGTCAGAGAAAGGTTGCAGAGTGGGAAATAATTTGTCGCGCAGAAAGATGCAGGGACGTTTTCGTACTCTATCGAGACTGGAAAGTGAGGACTGGACAACTCCTGCCCGATACTCCATATCCAGCCTGATCTGGCTCTTATAAAGTTAGAGAATAACAGGAGGTCTCAGGTACTTGCAGGAACGGTACAGGGAACCGACCATCTTCCCAGTACGGAATCGTATGTACGAGTTCCACTTGAGGTCTGGGTTGAGTTTAAGGGCCAATAGTCGCTCAAGGCACGAAGCCTCCATTAGGGAACATCGATTCATCGTGACTGAATCCTTTTGCATTTAATTACATAAATGCATAAATTTTAAACTAAAATCTTTCGGCTCATTCACAATCAGCATTGTGTAGATATATAAAATTTATATTCCTTGCAGCTTCTTTTTTTTTTTTTTTTTTTAGACATGTTAACAGGTTCTGATCGGTAATGATGCGAATGTAAACACAACAGACCAACCAGGAATCTGAACTCGGTATACAGTGTTGGTTGACTTATATACATAAGCGGCCCAATATCTGTAATGCCTTAAGGGGCTTTTAACTGCGGGGCAGTTTCTGATAAGATGGCAGCAATAAAACACGTATATTAATACACACGAGTCTTGGAGTTATTTCTGCTTAACATACAGATTCGTCTTTTCGAGTTGATATCCTTTACACTGTCTGCATCTTATTAATCGTTCTTAAATTATTTGAAATTCTTCCACTGGTTACACGGAATTTGGCTGTGAGTTCGCTGTCTGCCAATTTTGGTTTTACCCACAGTCTTCTTCATCATTAACAGACAATCTGAGTCGATCTCGTTTTGCATTTAACATATACAAATGCATAAAATGTAAACTAAAATCTTTCGGCTCGTTCACAAACAGAATTGTGTACATATATATAATTCATATTACTTGCAGCTTCATTTAAAAATACAGTAATTATTCGTGCTGCAGGAATTGGGACATATAGTGCATTAATGCTATTTTTTTTTTAAATATTTTCATATTAAATAGATACGTTTCAATAGGATTTTTGTAGACATTACAGTTAGTACCTCCAAAGATTCGCTAAAAAATGAGCATATATGATTGAAAATATTCCTAAAAGATAATAAAAACAAACTTTTATCGTCAAAACATTTGTGTTATTACTAAGAGGAAAGATCGAATGATTTTTTGATGCAAAATTGTTTTTAATCCTTTTTAGAACTTCGTAGTTTCGGTTAAAGATCTTGTTTTTCTGGTGTCAACGTAGGACCATAAATTTTTATGAGAAATTTGAACATCTTTTTACGGTGAAAAACACATTGATTTGGAAATTCTTGCAAAAATCTGAGAATGGTCGAATTTTAATGAAATTTTCAGGTCTTATCCAAAAATGAATTAAATTATTTTGGAAAAATTTTGAAAATTTTTTAAAAAAATATATATATATATATATATATATATATATATATATATATATATATATATAATTCGGTTTTTTTCACTTATTTAATTCTATGAATGTTCAAGAAATTCTTTTTTGTAGCTCTTAATGTTTACATTAGTTATAAGCACAATTCTTTAGTGAATTTAAATCATCAATTTCTTTTTGGTCACACAGGACCCGCAGTTATAGAAATACTGCTCTGAATTCAAATATTTTTAAGATATCAATTATTGTATTAATAAGGTATTAATTGTTTTTATGAATTTCATACATTATAAACACTTATCTTACAAAAAGAATTTTTTCGATGCATAATGAATTTTTACAAGAGTTGTTCTATTTTTTTTTTTTTTAAATATTTTAAACTTCTAAATCATTTAAAATTTTCTATTAATTGGTAGCATTCAAGTGATATTGTTATTAAATAAAAACTGTATTCGCTAATGATAAATGGAAAAGTTTCCTACAATTCAGCGACCCACATTAATTTTAAAATAATTTTGAATTTTTATGTGTCTGTACACACACAAAATATTTTTTTTAAAAATGTAAATATGGATGGCCATACACGACATTAATATAATTTGGTAATTTACTAACATTTCCTCAACAAGCGTCTTCGTAAGTAAGTAAGCCAAAGTACCTAATTCCATAAAATATTAGAATGATTAAAATATTTTACATCGTTAAAATTACTGGATAGTTAAAAAAAAAATATTAAAATATATATATATATATATATATATATATATATATATATATATATATATATATATATATATATATATATATATATAAGTCGTTTACTTTGTATTCGTCAATAATTTATTACAATTATCTCCTCCTTAAATAAATTTCCCAAACATCAGGCTGTCATTAAATATGTCAACATCTCATAAAACAACGACCTCCATGTTAAAACATTCTTTTCTGTGATGTGTTAAACTGAAAGTAAGTAACATTTGTTTCAATTAAAATTAATTAGACTTTAAATCAGTTAATTTTTATTTCAGAAAATTATATTTTATTTTCGAAAGATTTTTTAATAAAGAGAATTATGGTGTTATGTCAGATTTGTCAATATGGACGATTTCATTGATTTTAGTTTTAATAAGAAAAGAATCATTCCAGATAATTTAAATTCAGTTTAAATACAATAAAGTATTTTGCTTATTGGAAATATGAAATTTAATCGATTAGCTTGAAATAAAAGCTTCAAGGAAAGATAATTTTTAATTTAATACATTAAACCTCAGGTATTGCTTCTTTTTTTTTTTTTTTGGAGTGCAGTGTAACCCGGATATAAGAGACCCGGATATAAGAGAAACCCGGATATAAGAGAGATTTTCTCTGGTCCCAAAGTGTTCCCATACTTACCTAAACAAAATAGACCAAACCCGGATATAAGAGAAACCCGGATATAAGAGACTTCTTCTCCGGTCCCGACAACTCTCTTATATCCGGGTTACACTGTAATACAATTACACCAATATTTATTTTTTCTGACTTGCGATTTAGTCAAATATTTCAATTTCAGTTTGAATATGCAGTTATTTTAAACTAATTGAATTATTTTTAATTAATGGTTTAAAACATAGTTAATTTTTTTAAAAATAAGTAGACAGAAACAATAATAAACATCCGTGCGGAAAGATGTTAATTTACGTAGTACTAAAGTAGTAAGAATTGAAAGAAACCACCAAAATGGTTGATTGCTTCTGAAATTACAGATTATGGTCAAAGCCGGCAAACAAATCATTTTAAAAACGCTAAACAGGAATTGTATATTTCTTGTAATGAAAAAAAATGTATAAATATAAGTTGATATTTTATACAATTCAAAAAGTATTGTATGCTGATATTTAATTTACGGTATAGAAAAACAAGTTGAAAGGGAGATAACTCTTTTATTCTACTGTATGGCAAAAACTTCATATACATGAAAAAAGAAATTAGCATTTTTTTTTTTGCCTCGCCTACTTCGTGTTTGAATATCTCTCATTCTAGTTATTGATACTCATATTAAATCGTACTAAAAGTGTATCTGTATATTCAAATAAAATTTAAATTTTACACACACACAAATATATATATATATATATATATATATATATATATATATATATATATATATATATATATATATATATATATATATATATATGTATTCATCGGACATATATATATATATATGTATGTATATATATATGTGTGTGTGTATATATATGTATATATATGTGTGTGTATATATATAATATATATATATATACACATACACATATATATATATATACATACATACATACACACACACACACACACATATATATATATATATATGTGTCTGATGACGTCCTAACGGATGAAACGCGCCACAAATAAACTTTTTCCATTTTGTCTTACAATCTCTTCAACGCATAACGCACAAACACACATATATATATATATATATATATATATATATATATATATATATATATATATATATATAAATATATAAACATTAAAACATTAGGAAGCATATATTTACATACAAAAGAATAATCACACATAGAATTAATAGAAGTATTAATTCTATGTGTGATTATATATATATATATATATATATATAGGTCACCTCGTTAGATCAATAATAAGTTTGATCCTCATCGGGTGTCACATACTCTCGACCTTGTGTCACATCTAAGCTACAATTGACGTATATATATCCTTTTTACTATCTCTTCTTTTTTTTTTTTCTTCTTTTCCTCCGACTCCAACTTCCACTTTCTTTTCTTGCCCACTATCATTATATATCATTCTCTTCTATACTCACTCACATTCCTCTTCTTTTATCTCTTTTTCCCCTCCTGTTACCTCACACGCCCCTCTTTTCTTCCTATTCTTTCTACTCTCTGCTTTAAGTCTTTTTCTTTTTTCTTTTTCTTTTTTTGCTGTCCTATTTTGCTTCTTTTTTCCTTTTTTTTTCTGCTTTTTATTTTTTGCTTTTTATTTTTTGCTTATTTTGTTGCTCCAAACATTTTAATCTTTAAAATTTATTTAATTTGTTTTTCGTATCTTTCTTATTTCTTCTTGTTTTTTTTTCTTCCGTTGTCCATCTGTTGCTAATTTCTTTGCGATCTTAACGTAGCCCCTCTACTTCTCTTTCTAATTTTTCCTCTTCTTTTTTTTTCTCTTTCCCTTCACTATTTCCCTTTCTCTGTAAAATGCTGCAAAATTCAAGCATTAACTTGAATTTTTGTTCTTAAATAATCCTGCCGAATAGATACCTGGTTGTAGATGGATTGCATGGCGCCAAACATGATCAGAAATATCTAAGCTGCCACTGCTTACTAAAAATCAATGGTTAAAAATGGCTTTGAACAAGAAAAGACTGTTGATCTTGGCAAAGTCCACCCTTCTTCGAAACTTGTGGACTGGCGCTACAAAATCACAAAGCAGATAAAAGAAACGACATTAGGTGATGACTTTCAAGAACAGCACCAACTAAAATGGATAGGACATCTAACTTGGAGAGGAAATAATGACGTTCTACACCACTTCAAACAAAAAGTTAGGAAGGAAACCGCCTTCAGTACTGAAAATGATGCTAACAGTTAATGGATTTTAGAAAACTATTTTCCTGAAAAATTGGTTTAATAGAAAGATTTTATGAATTTCAACCAACAGTAAACTTTGAATATCTCGGAAAATCTTGCTTTGAATATTGCTGCCACATTTTCCCTGCTGCATCTTCTATATATTTAGAGATTCTTGATAAAATCCAAAGAAGAATCTGCAATGTCATTGGTCCTAACCTGGCATCTCAGCTTCAGTCACTTTCCCACAGCCGTAACATAGCTTCCATGTGCCTTTTCTATAAATATGTTGATGGTAATTGTTCTTCTGAACTTTGCCCTTTGGTACCCAGACACTATGGAGTTAAGTACAGTACTAGATTGGCATTATGGTCTCACCATTTTATAGTTGAAATGGCTTGATACAACCGTAAGTTCTATACTAATAGTTTCTTCTATCGCACTTCTCGCTTGTGGAACTCTCTTCCGGTTTCTTGCTTGCCAGTCAACTTCGATCTTCAAAAATGTAAATGTAATGTCAACCGTTATCTTCTCTCTTCTTAGTTCTTGTTATTTTATTGTCCTTTCTCCTTAATAGTATATTTTTTCTTATATTATCAATCACTCAGTAATCCCTTGCGTCTTAGTGTTTTCATATTAACCTTGCTTCGTGTGAATTGGTTTTAAAAAAATAGTACTTGCTGCTCCGTCGATGAATGCCAAATATTTCCTTATAAAGAAATGGCTAATATCACTATTTCTATCTCTTTCTCACTCGCTTTTTCTAGCCTTTGTCCGTTGGTACAACTTAATATCATAAACTCTACTCATTTCAGTAAATACCGACTGTGAACATATTTTTTGTTGCTGCGATTGTAAACTTAATCCAGTAATGTTAGTCTCTATAAAATTAAATATAAACACAATCTGAACTTCGCTTTACAACACAGGTGTGTAACGGGAAACTGGCACAGTCGGTGTGTTATCAGAAGAGTGTGGGGTCTGGGTGTAGCGATAGAAGACAGAGCTAGGGTGGGCAAAATAGTATGTGAGGTTTGGAGAGGAGGTGAAATTTGCTTTGGAGGGAAAATAAAGAGAAGAAAAACGGACAAATAAAAGGGCTTTGATAAGAAGTAAACGAAAAAAAAAGACAAGAAAAAAAAAACATGAGAAAGGACGAACAGGTTAGGTCCCCTCGGGTTGTTTAGGGAGCTGGACCAACTACTCAGAGCTGACATTACTTCTTTATTGCAAGCACTGGTCTAGTTTATCACAACATTTTCGGCTGGGTGGTGACACCCTGTCAACGTAATTACGGGCAACCCTCCGTAGCCGTGAAATGCCGACACACAGCCACTATCAAAGGAGGAATTGAGATTTTTTTTTTTAAATAGCTGTGTAATAGCCAACGGGATTTACCCAAACATTACCCCTGGCCATTTTCTTGTTGATTTAGCTAGTTGCAGCTGCAACACAATGGACACATACATATATGAATGTATACACAAATATACGCATACACGCACTCATACACACAAATACGCACATATGCACACAAACTTTCAAATGTATATACACCGGTTCTCTATTGTCATTTTCAGTGAAACAAACGTGTTCATATACAAACATACATAAATACATACCTGCGTAGATAGATAGATAGATAGATAGATAGATAGATAGATAGATGTCCACCCAAAAACATACATGCATATAGACGTCACTCCTTAATCAAGCGGGTAACCTTATATCTCTCCGAGCATAGTTCCCTAAGGACCCATTTAAATCAAAACACCAACTTCGAAAGGCAACATACCCGTCGGAAATACAAATATAACACACCAAGCTCTTGTCCCCAAGAGTTTTGGGGGTGGGCTCATATATCGTTACATCATTAGCAGAGATATTCAGTAGTAATAATTGCTTATTTCGGTTTCGACCGATGACGAAAAAGACATAATCAGAACGCGTTTCTATAGTTCTAAAACCTCTCAATTTTTTTATAAAGCTTAGTAAAAATTCCCAAAATAAAAAAAAACATAAAAATATTCTTGATTTTTTCATAGACAAGATATAATCCTGCTGATAAATAAATTTCTAAGTTCAAAAAATACCGAATCATCATTTTCAATTACATTTGAGTTGTTATCGTCTGCTGATAAAGCTGAATGCTTTGCCCGTAAATTCTCCTCAAACTCTACTTTTGTCTGATCTGGAGTATTCTTGCCTAACTTTCCACTTAGAACTGAATCTCTGTTTGGTGATATGCGTATAAGCCCTTCCATGGTTTCTGCTAACATCACTAACCTAACATGTCGACCCGATGGTATCCCTGTAATAGTCATTATGAACTGGCTCCTGTTCTCTCTAAACTGTATAATAAATGCCTCTCTGCCTGCTGGAATTTATCGCCTGTTGTTCCAGTTTTTAAGAACTCTGGTGAACCGTATGTCCCTTCCAACTATCGGTCTCTTAGCCTTCCACTTTTGAGGAAATTCCTAGAGGACCTAATCAATGCTGAATTAGTTCATCATCTCTCGCAGGACCTTTTCTCAGTCAAGCAATATGGCTTTTTTTTCACGTTAACTGCTGATGTACTGACGATAATTTCGGAAAGAGTCTATAATGCTTTGGATAAAAATGGAGAAACCCGGACATCTCGAAAGCCTTTGAAAAGGTCTGGCATACAGGACACATTTTGTGAGTTAACTAAGAAGTGTTTTTGTGAGTTAACTAAGAAGTGTTGAACAATGGAGAATATTCATATGATGAGCAGGCAGATACTATTTTTACATACGGCCGCGCGAATGGTAATGGACGCGAGGCAGCACGGCTGTATCAGATATCGTTTCCAAACCGAAGACAGCTGAGTCATCCAACCTTTGCTGCTGTTTATCATCGCGTTGCTGAGACAGTATCCGTGGCACCGCAAACTATGAATCTTCGTGATGGTACATCTGATCACGAAGAACAATATTCTGCAGGCTGTCGAAGATGATCCATGTCTCAGCACACGGCAGCGGTTCAAGAACAGCTGCTGTATCTGTAACATTTGCAGTTTGTGCAGGGTCTTTCGCCCTCTAATCACTCACCACGGGAGAACATTTGCCGATAGTTTATTGCACAAACCGCCAATCCGTTGTTTGTCTCTTCAGTCTTGTTTACGAATGAGGCAACATTTGCAAGAGATGGAATAACAAATATACGTATACAGGCGGATCGGAATCTCCATTATACAATACAGGCTAGACACCAGCATCAGTTTACGATTAATGTGAAGCTGGAACTGGTAGGTACATATATGGTCTCCCAGCAGGAGCTGTCTGCAGAGACTTTATTTCGAACACACCTCCAGACCTGCTAGAGGATGTACCCCTGCTAATACGAAGTGGTGGTGCACTAGCTGGCATCTACCATGAAAAATGAATAAGTAGGTGAGGAATGGTTCCATGGCTTACACATTCCCCCGACCTCAAATCTTTGGATTTTTATTTGTGGGGACACGTAAAAATTGGTTTATGCAGTAGACATTAATAATGTAGAGACGTTTCATCAACGTGTCATGGTGGGGGACTACGAAACCATTCGACAGCAGGTGCAGTATTTAATATATATATATATATATATATATATATATATATATATATATATATAAAAGACATTTTATGTTTAACATTCTTTTTATAGATACAAGTATTTTAGTAAATGCTCTGTTTATAATAAACGGTATTAAATAACATTTACTGGCCTGAATGTCTGAGAAATTTTAATACTGTTTATTATAAACAAACATTTATAAAATACTTGTATCTATAAAAAGAATGTTAAATATAAAATGTCTTTAATAAATTGTCGGACTTTGTCCATTTCTTAATGCATATATATATATATATATATATATATATATATATATATATATATATATATGAATAAAGATAAAAGGGAGACTTATCTTAGTCGATGTATTTAATGATCCTCCGACGTGTGTATTTGTGTGTAGAAGCAAGCGGAGGACATTTTGAACATTTGTTATGTTGTTGCTGTGTTGAGAAATATGTTTATATGGATATTCGGATTAAATATAAATCCATTAATTATATAAAAAAAATAGGTGGATTTATTTTTAATCCGACATTTTTATTACTTCAAATGCTAGTATAGTGGATACTTCGTATTTGAAGTAGACGACATTTTTTTTTATTTAAAATAAAATCCCCTTTCTTTTCCCACTACCAGATTAAGAACAATACAAACATTATTATATTTTCCAAAACAATTATTCAAACAAAAATAGGTTGGTTAAAATGACGCACTTCCCTCTTTCCTTCGTTATCTTAATTTCTCCCCCCACCACCATTTCTCACTCTCTCTCTTGTTTTCCTCGTCTTCTCTCTCTCTCTCTCTCTCTCTCACTCTCTCTCTTTGTCTCTTGTAGCTTCTCTTTTTTTTCCTTCCTCGTTCTCTCTTTTTCACAACTCTTGTTTACTTTACTTTTTTCATTCATTTTTCTTTCTTTTTCTTGTTCTCTGACCCCTTCTTCGTCTTTCTCATTCTCTTATCCCTTACTCAATCCCTCCACTTTTTTTTTGGTTTTTTTCTCGTTCTTTTTTGCTTTTCCCACCCAACTTGTGATTTATTTTCTTTTTTTTTTTTTCATTTTTTTTTTTTTTTTGTCTCACAAATTACCCATGAAAACATATGCCAGGACAAATTGCAGCTGTATACGAACACATCAATTATATAAGATATGCATGAACTAGGCGCATACAAACGGACACATATGTATATAGATGCACATATATATGCACACATTCAAAGAGTACTGAAAGGTTCACAGCCCAAACAAGAATGACCTGGAGATACTAAACAAATATGCGCGCCAACATACTCACACTACATTGCAACACACTCAGTACATGATTTCCTAAGTATTTTTAACGATACCAAAACTATAATGATTAACTGATTTCAGGAGGTGGATCCAGACAATAAGTTTTCAGCTACTCCTTGAAAGCCGAGTGCCACAAAATACACAGTAGAGGGGGTTTGTGGGGATGAGTCTAATTCAAATGATGGGAACTAAAGTTTAAAGATTCTTTTTTTTTTTTACCTCTCCCTCTCATAAAATGAACATCATTTTTAGACATATTATCCTACCCTTAATATATATATATACATACATACATACATACATACATATATATATATATATATATATATATATATATATATATATATATATATATATGCATGTATGTCAGTATGCATAAAGACAAAAGGAAAATTTATCTTAGTCGATGTGTATCGTCTTCTGATAGACATTATCAAGGTAAATGCAAATATTTTATTTTCCTTTTGTCTTTATTCATAAAAGTCATTTTACAGATGTACTTTAAGTTATATCTTAAATTTTACAGATTTATATATATGTGTGTGTGCTCGTGTGTGTCTGTCTGTATGTGTGTAAAAATTTCCGATAGAGTATATATAGAGAGGATAGATATTGTCTTCTTTCATGTATATAAATCTTGCACATTTACAAATCTACTATTCGTCCGTGCATTGAATACTCTGCTGCTATATCCGGCCTAGTCCTCCTGCCATTCCTTTCGAGTTTCTTGACAAAATCCAAGAAAGGATCTGTAATTTAATCAATCCTGACTTGGCATCCCGACTTCAGTCACTTCTAACCGACGTAACGTAGATTCCCTCTGTCTTTTCTACAAATATTTTCATAGCAACTGCGCTAACGAGTTTTTCTCCTTGGTACCCCGACTACAGGAATTTATGCTTGCTACTAGATTGGCAACTAGGTCCCACCCTTTTACTGCTGAAATAGCTAAATGCACCCGCCATTTCTACTCCAACAGTTTCTTTTCTCGCACTTTCCGCCTGTTGAAGTCCTTTCTATTTACTTGCTTGCCTGATAATTAAAATCTTCAAAAATTTAAATGTAATGTCAATCGCCATCTTCTTGAACCCCCGTTCATCTTTTGTCCTTTCCTCAAACCTCCCTAAACTCAGTCTTTTCTCTCACTTTAACTCCCTGTAACTCCTTGTGTACCAATGGGATTTCCACCTTGCTTGAGATGAAATGATTAATAATATATATATATATGTGTGTGTGTGTGTGTGTGTGTGTGTGTGTGTGTGTGTGTGTGTGTGTGTGTGGATGGATAGATATATTGTTTTGATTTTAAATAGACTTTTTTTCTTTTCACTTTTACTTATTTTCATAGCCTTTCCCACATGTAAAACTTTCGTAAAATTTTAGAAGTTTTAGATGTTTCAGAAAAAAAAAACTGAAAATAATGTTTTCTTATTTATTTTGAAAACTAATGTCAATAATGTTTTAGATAAATGATGCAGCTTAATTCAATTGCATTGTCATAGATTCAGGCCAAGATGATAAATTTACTCTTCTCTTTACCTATCAGTTTCAGCGAAGTGTTGGTGATGACCCGCTCCATGCTCTATAATACCATAGATATCTATTACCAGAAATGTAAACACACTAATTTTAAATTAATTTATTTTTAAATCTAACATAATTTCTCATTACTATGAAAGTTATTTCTATAAACACGCACATAAGCCGAACTACTAGATTGGCAATTCGATTTCATTGTTTTACTGTTGAAATAACGCGATGTAACCATCTCTTCTAATAGTTTGTTGTTTCTTAACATTTCTCATCACTGGCTCTCTTTTCCAGTGTATTGTTTTTCTGTCACCTACAATCTTTAACCGCAGTACTAGGTTGGTAGATAGGTCTCATCATTTTACAGTTAAAATTACAATATGTCAGCATAAATTCTATGCTAACAGTTTCTTCCCTTGCATTTCTCGATTGCGGAACTCACGACCGGCTTCTTTCTTTCCAGTCAACTTTGATCTTCAAAACTTTTTATGCAACATCAATCGCCTTATTCGGTTTGCCTGAATTCTGTTCTTTTATTGCTCTTTCCATTCACTAAAATCTTCTCATTTTTTTCCACTCCCAGTAATTCCTTGCGTCTTAGTGGCATTGCGATGAAATGATTTTTAAATATACCCATATACAAGTGGGTGCTGAAAATTCCTCAGCCCCGATAATGAAGTGATTACAAATTAAATTCAGATATTTCTATACCTATCCGATTTCGGGAAGTGGATTCGGCCGATAAATTTTGCAGCACTCTTATTGCGTATCAGCCCATGCAAAATATATACACACCTTTAAAAAAAAAAATGAAAGAACCTGGCAAGCAGTTATGGTGTTTTGCTAAGCGTACCTTAGTTGTGGCACAAAGCCGAAAATATGGGGCACTCAGTGAGGATCGAACGCACTACTCGTAATTGATCCAGCGAGACAAGCTTGGCAATCATAACACCAAGTCGGAGTGTCCAATAGCGGCTTTGTAAGTGCAGCTTCGATGTGGCACAAGGCCAAAAGTATGGGTCACTCACAAAGTATGATCGAACTCACTTTTTAGTCATAACTGATCTAGTCGAGGTGCCTTAAAGTAGCTTAGATGTGGCACGGGGCCGGAAGTATAGGGTACCCAATGAGGATCGACCTCATTACTCAGTCGTAATTGTTCTAGCCAAATAAGCCGGATAGCATATACAAGCGGTCATACATAACTCTCCGTCTCTGAAAGGAGTCCTACCTTTGCACAGGCACACGCTTACCTACGTACACGTGTTTGCATCACCTCCCAGTGGTTATTTTCTAAGCGTAACTTAGATGTGTCACAAGGCCGAAAGTATGGGGCACCTAGTGAGGATCGAACTCACTTTTCAGTCATAACTGATCTAGCGAGACAAGCTTGCTAACCATTACACCACGCCGAGGTGCCCTAAAGTTATTTTCCAAGCGTAACTTAGATGTGACACAAGGCTGAAAGTATGAGGCACCCAGTGAGGATCAAATTCACTACTCAGTCGTAATTGTTCTAGCGATACAAGCTTGTTAACCATTACACCACATGGAAGGGCCCCTGGCTAACATATACAAGCGGTCATACATGGAAAATCTCCATCTCTGAACGGAGTCCCACTTTTGCACAGGCGCACGCTCACCTAAGTACACGTGCTTGCATCACCTCCCAGTGAGTAGTAATCACCAATTCCGATACATGAATTATTTTATTGAAATCGACCATCAACGAAATATTCATGTCGTTACTTTTGAAGTTTGATCCAATAATTGTGTTTCCCTAATAGACCAGCTTCAATTGTTGTCCTTTAATTTATCTAAACCTTTTTTCTACCGTCTGTCTACCTTTTCTTTTCTTTTTTTTATCGAAATAAAATGCCGCCCATTCTATTTCTGTGTGATTCGCTGTTTTCACGTCGGCCTAATCCCTTGAAACTGTTACCTTTTTTTTCCCAACATTGAGTTACTTACCTCTTTTTCTTTAGCCTTGCTAGATAATAGATTGGTATCGTTCTGCAAATGCTTTGTAAATATTATCTTTAACAACTCGAGTGGCAAGCCCATCTTTACAAAATGCTTGGGTGCCTACTTAACAGTGTATTTCTGCCTCGGGCGATCAACCAGAAGTGAAGAACAGTTTTTGAAAACCGCATTTGTGGGTGGGAGATAAAAACGAGAGAAAGCAAAAGAAAGAGTTACTAAACAAGTCACAGAGAGAGAGAGAGAGAGAGAGAGAGAGAGAAAGAGAGAGTTGGGAGTATGCGAGAGTGCTATAAACCTCATGGTATCGTTTGTCGAAGGCTTTATACGTCTTTCTTTCATT